>CAUYON010000873.1:0-13735 GCA_963573935.1 Arctocebus calabarensis
TAGGGCTGAGTACATTGGATACTTTTTCTTCCATTCTTGAGATACTTTGCTAAGAAGAACATGTTCCAGCTCCATCCATGTAAACACAAAAGAGGTAAAGTCTCCATCTTTCTTTAAGGCTGCATAGTATTCCATGTTATACATGTACCACAATTTACTAATCCATTACTGGGTCGATGGACATTTGGGCTTCTTCCCCAGTAAGATTAGCCCACATAACAAAATCCCTTTTTTGGGTTTTTTGGTGCAAACTCAACCATACAATTTCTAGTTGAGCACATTTTTTCTTTTTTTTTTATTATTGAATCATAGCTGTGTACATTAGTGCAATCAAGAGGTACAATGTGCTGGTTTCATATATAATCTGAACTATTTTCATCAAACTAATTAACATAGCCTTCATGGCATTTTCTTAGTTATTGTAGGAAGATATTTGTATTTTGCATATAGTAAGGTTCGCCTGTCCCCTTCTAAGATTCACCTACAGCTACATAATTTGAAGGCCTGATGCACAATGAAAATGCCAAATACTGGCCAGTAATAGGAAGCGGTCTCTCTTCCCCAAAACCCACAACTCTAAAGCATAGCTACCAATGTATCACCAAGGGATTGCAAGTACCATTTGAAGATATGCTTGGGATAAGCCATTCAAAATAACCCAGACTGGCTCGGTGCCTGTGGCTCAATGGACTAAGGTGCCAGCCACCTACACCTGAGCTGGCGGGTTCGAATCCAGCCTGGGCCTGCCAAACAACAGTGATGGCTGCAACCAAAATAACCCAGACAATTAAAAAAATAAATAAAACAAAGAGAAATGAACAAAGTTTCTGAAAAATATGTGACTATATAAAATGCCCAAATACAATAATCATAGCCATACCTGAGGTGGGGGGTGAAGGGGGGAAACATTGAAAACCTATTTATAAGGGAGTAATAGATGAAAACTTTGCTGGTCTTCCTGGATATTTTAAATGTCCAGATAAAAGAAAGTCAACTATGTCTGTAATCCCAGCACCTTGACAGGTTGAGGCATGAGGATCACTTAAGACCAGGGGTTTGAGACTACCCTGGGCAATGTAGTAAGACCCCGCATCTACAAAAATATTAAAGTTAGTCAGGCATTCAGGCAGGACTGAATATAATTCCAGCTACTTGGGAAGTGAAGGTAGGAGGATTGCTTGAGTCCAGGAGTTTAAGGTTACAGTGAGCTATGAGATCGTGGCACTGAACTCTAGCTTTCATGACAGAGCAAGAGTCTGTCTCAGAAAAGAAAAAAAGATATACTAACATACTCATTTGAATTAAATAAGAAAGAGCAGTAATGAGAATAAGATTGAACAGTAACTTAGGATCAGATTGTAAGAGGCTTAAATTTATTTGGAAGAAAAAGTCATCCTTTAAAGGAGAATTGTATAGCCTATATAGATTGATACAAGTTCTAGTTTTCTTGACAAAAATTATCTTTCCTCATTATGGTTTTGTGTCAACTCAAAAGGGCTACATGTTAACAAATTTATTAATAAATAGCCCAAGAAAGATGTGATATAGTGGATAAACCCAGGAATTAGAAACCTAAAATTTAGCATTTGTGTGACTTTTAGATGATCTGAGATGATTAAACCTTGTGAAGATGAAATTATAGGGAATGGCATCTTATATAAAGTGTATGGATTTTCAAGTCCATACAGAAACCAACCCAAATTATACACATAAGAAAACATACCATGAAAATATTTGTTTAAGTTACAGAATAATATCAAATGCCAGCGAGCCTGAGTGTCGTGTGTAAATTGACCTGGCTTCAGAAAGGCAGAGCCTTCTAGCTCTGACAAAGACATGATGTGGAGAAGGAGAGCAGGAACCCTCCACGGTCAATGTGAGACAGAAGGCAGAAGAGGGCAGACAGGAAAAAGGGATGCTACTAACGAAGACCAACTTCACAGTCTGTGAGAACAGAGACAACGTGCCTACATGGCTGTGCGTTAGATCATAACACACAGGGTCATAAGCACACGGAGCCATGGTGAATAGATGTTTTTAATTGATTTTCTCATGAGGTGTTTAAGGTGATCAATTCAAAATTAGAGCTGTCAAACTACTTCCATGACAGAAAGATCAACTGAATGGGGTGTGGTGCTTCTCCCGTGTGGTATAATGTCCAACACGTCCTCACCGTGCTCCTGGAACAAAACCAAACTAGAGTCATAAGGATGCCAAAATACCTCCCAGACATAGCAATTTCTACCAGAAAGTACATACATTGCTCCCATGTGTATAAATTCCTGTGTGTTCAGACCTTTAGGATTCTGAAGGTTTAAAACTAAAATACGAGCTTCCTTCACCTTTGCTGTGGGCTGAATTGCCTCCTCCAAAATTCATATGTTGAAATACTAACTCCTTTTGTCCTTTTTATAAGCAATGAGTAATAAGAACTAAAACAACAATCTAAAATGAATAAGTAACTTACAGAGACAAGAAAAAAATTTACATGCCCCCTACTAAAAAATTCTGCACTAGAATATAAAGTGCCTCAGGTGTAGCAAATAGCAGAAAATAGAACAATGAGGCAAAAACTGGCTTATTACACATACACACAAAATCTATTTATATTCTAGAGGACAGAATAAATGCATGAAATTTTTGTGTAAAAAAGGAAAAGGTATAGTAAGCCAAAATATGACCTGGGAGACATTTTAAATGTTCATAATATTGATCACCCTCATTTGTTTCACCGGCCATTCGCTGATTCAGGGAGTCACTTAAGTTGATAGTGATTCTTAACTGCTTGTATCTTTGAGTAATTAAAGGACAGGGAAGAGGAATCAACTGACATTTATTGTCACCTGTCCCTCACAACAAATCATGTACCACCATGATTCTCCTATCTTTCATCTTCCCAGAAAAAGCAGCTGGCTATAATTTTCCCTAAACCATGTCCTGGGGAGAAGAAGCTGTCCCACGGCCTATTCCCCGACCCTGGTGCTGAACTCCTGATGCCTAAACTTCAGGCTATTCTCCTTACACAATAATTTACCAGTTTTTATTTGAGTTTTTCTCAAATATTTATATTTATCTGTACTTATCTTAAGTATAGATACAGATATATATTCATATAGATATTTGTTATATAAATATATATCAAGTAGTCCAGATCTATATAAAGATTAAATACATCTTTTCATCTTATATAGTATACTTAGTAGAATAAATATTGGACTTTAGGGGGAGCAAGAAGAAAACTAAATGGGTAGAAGATATATAGGCACAGTTTGTAAAAAAGACATTTTCTAAAATGCAAAGCTAGTCAGAGAGGTATATGAACTACTTTGAAAGATAGAGTGACCCATATTTTTTTGACATATTTAAGCAGAGATTTAAGAAACAATCAAGAGAAGTATTTTTAATGATTATATTAAAATTATCTAATTGATTTTAGTATCTAGCTATATTATTAGTTTTTCCAATTTATTATATGCTTCTTAATCTTGCTATCAATAAAGTTACACCCTTACCTTTTTCTCTAATCAACAAAAATGTATTTTCAATCTCCACATCTATTTTTAACTTAATTTTTTTTCAGTCCAATGCTGAACTGAGCCATTTTTTGATTTGTTACTCACTTATCCTCTCTTTACATACACAATAACTCTTTCATTATTTCCTTCAAATGTGATGACTACATCAATAACCAAGGATATGTAAAAGAAAAGGAAAATGTCTGATAACTTTTCCAGATTAGGGTGAAAGAAGTCGTTCTGTTCAATTTGTTTAACAGAGAAATTTTTATGAAAAAAAATTATCATAAAATAAATACAAAATTTTAGAGGCTTGAGATGGAAGCTATGCTTCCTTAGAAATAAATAGGTCTTCTCACAGAGACCATATTTGATATTCATAACCATACAGTTCTTGCATCTGGTATGTTTACTAATGAATTACTATGCAATGATTAAAAAGTGAGACCTTACAGACCATGACATAAAAATACTAATGTGACTCAAAGGAGATGAGGGGCTTTGTAGGTGTGCCTCATTATCAGGGGTAGTTTTGAAAAATTATTTATCTTAAAACCTTACCCTTTTCATTTTTTAAAGATAATGATCTTCCTCTTAGCAAGTCATTTCTTTAGTTTGAAAAAATATGTATGCTACAAAGAGAGTTGAAATAATGTGGGGGTTTTCAGAATTTTTTCATACATTTTCTGGACTATCACTTTTTAAAGAGGACAAACTTTGTATAAAAATGATGTAAATATCTACAAAAGTTGCATGTAAGTTTGCAGTGTTTACTCGGGTGAATACTATTTTCTCTGGAGGCAACCTTTTGTGTCTAGTCCATGAAGAAACTTTGGAAAACCTTAATGTGTAAACCCACAGAGTAATGGTTTTGGATTTTTGCTATCTCTTGAGAAAGTAAGCCTTCTTAGAACTGTATTAATGGTGTTTTATCCGCTTAGCCACCCTCCCTGACCTATTTTTCAAAATTGGTTAGTTCCACTTGAAGTTTTTTTTGTCACTCATGTAGTTTCATCAGGTTTCAAGTACCATTACAAAATGACTGTCACTTCTTCTATAAAAATAACTTAAATTCCTCTAACCTGAAGTGCCAAGTTCAATAATAAGTTACTTAGCCATCATACCTATGTGACAATGTTAGACGTGAAACATTTTTTGATGTAATGAATTGTTTCATGTTCCATAATACCTAGAAAACCTACATTATCAAAGTTGTATAGAAAGTTAAATCAAAACAAAAGCAAAGAAAAAACCAATTTTTAAATTCATAAAAAATACAGAAAAAATATTTTTCTCACGGCACAAAAATAACAAATAGCAAAACTTTTGAAAGGTACACTTACAACTTTGATTTATCATGTAAGGAAAGCACATTATGTAATTAAAACATTTGTACTCCCATAATATTCTGAAATAAAAACAATAGCAAAAAATAAAAAGAAAGAAATACTCTTAGAGAGGTTTATAAAACCATCAGTTCTAACAAAAAGCTATTATGACCCATTCAAAACAATCTGAAAAAATAACTTTTTTAGAAAAACACCTGAAATGCACTTTTGAAATTGTTTTATGTTCACGAGTGTGGTACAATATAGGTGATTCAATGTATTTCAGCAAAGCAAAATAGAAAATCTAGAAAATTTAAAAGGAGATATTGATGGCATAGATGGCTATATTTGATACAAAAATTCAATTATAGTAGCCATTCATTGAAGCAAAAATTTTAATTCAAATTCTTCTATCAAAACTGTCTGCAAGTATAGATTAACCTGGCCATTGTAGAAAATAACGTGGAGAGTTCTCAAAAAATTAAAATAGAACTACCATATGATCCAGCAATCCCACTTCTAGGTATCTATCCAAAAGATCAACATCATTATACAATAGGATTTCTCCACTTCCATGTTTACTGCAACACTATTCGTAATAGCCAAGATGCAGAATCAACGTGAATGATGAATATGTAAAGAAAATGTGGTGTATATATATAACAATGGACTGCTATTCATCCATCAAAGAGAACGAAACTTTGTCATTGTGACAACATGGACGAATGCAGAGGACATTATATTAAATAAAGTAAGCCAGGAACCAAAGGTAAATGTTGCTTAATCTCACTCACATAGGGAATCTGAAAAAGTTGATCTCCTAGAAGTAGAGTGAAATGATGGTTACCAGAAGCTGGGGGTGTTGGGAGGGATGAGGGGATGCTGGTCAAAAGATACATGAAAACAGCTAAGTGGGAGGAATAAATTTCAAGAAATCTGTTGCACAGCAAGGTGAGTTTACTTAATAATGAAATATTGTATTCTTGAAAAATATAAAGAGTAGGTGGTATGTGTTCTTATGAAAATGAAAACTAAGTGAGGCAATGCTTTTGTTAATTAGCTAGATTTAACCATCACACAGTGTATATTTGAAACATTGTGTTGTATATGATTAAAAACATACAATGCTATCTATCAATGTAAAACTAATAATTTTAATAAAAAACTGTAAAATATAAAACCCAGCCATTTAGTTGTATATGTGTATTTGTATGTATGGGCAATTTTAGTGTTAACTGCCACTCATTCAATATGTGTCATGCCAGGAAAATTCTTATTATCTCAGGGTTAAAGAACATTATTGATCATTAGCAAACAGTCTTTTGTTTTCTATTGTTCCATATTTTGTGATACCTATGTGACAGTCTATGTGACAGACTTACCCTGGTTCTGAATGATTTTCTGGTTCACTAAAAGCTGTTTTACTGTTGATAGTTTAGAAATAATATCCAAAGTCTCCAATATTCATGGCTCTATTTCTCAAAGATTTGTCATTATATCTTAACATGGTATGATACAACAAATGAGTGCCAGCATTCCTATTTTCTTAGTCATTGCATTTTTTTTTTTTTGACAGAGAGTCATTTTTCACCTTGAGCAGAATGCCGTGGGGTCATTTGAGCTCACTGCAACCTCAACCTCCTGGGCTCAAGTGATCCTCCTTTCTCAGCCTCCTGAGTAGCTGGGACTACAGGCACATGGTACAATGCCCAGATAATTTTTCTATTTTAGTAGAGATAGGTCCGCTCTTGCTCAGGTTGGTTTTGAACTCCTAGGCTAAAGCAGTTCTCCCACCTTGGCCTCCTATAGTGATATAATTATTGAAGCAAGCCACCCTGCCAGGCCTAGATCTATTTTTAATAACTCTAAAGTATTGAATTAACTTACATTATATTGTTTTTAAATTGCTGTGGAAACTTGTAAAGACTTATAAATATTTTCTGCTTTAGTATCATTTTCAAGTCCCTCTAGAAGATATAGTTTATTGCTTTGAACCTGTAATCTCAAGCATAGTTTTAGCTACATTTTCTGCATAAAAGAGTATCAAAACTTGACTTAGGCAAAGAGTTTTGCAAATTTCTCTGAAATTAGGTCACATAATGAATACTTAAAATTTCAGTTCTTTCTGGAACATATTACTTTACTAATCAACTACTTCAGATAAAATTTCAATATCATCATTTTTAAAACTGTATAATAATAATAATTATGATAATTCATTGAAATAGGTAATGATGAAAGTTCAATTGAAACATGTGTATAATAATATCTAGAATAATGGCTGGATTAGAGAAGGCAATGAATAAATATTGTTACTATCATTGTTATTTTGATTTTGATATTATTGCTAACATTATTTCTTCATTTTTAGCACATAATCCCCTTTTTATTTGCTTTAAAAAAATTAATTTTGTAATCACTGATAATGTTTTGACATATACCAAATTTGAGGTAAAAATAATCTATGAAGCAATACAAATAATTTTTTAGTATTGCAATTATATAAACACATCAGCGTTTGTTTTTAAATAACCATGTTAATAATGGATTGCATTGGAAATATTTTTTCATATCAATTCCAACTACCTTTGACATTGGTTATGTTAGCATCCAACTTGAAAAACAGTCTAGAGAAGAGAGTTGATTTATATTTTCACATATCCATCCACCTAGCCATTTGATTCTCAAATAGCAATTATATCAAGTCATTCTGCATTTGTATTAAAGTTTTTTAACTGAAGTAAATATATATTTTTATTTTTTAAATAATTTGACTATATAGCAATTGTACTGAGTTGAGTGGAGATATGTAGAAATCAATTAGGAGGATTTAAATTTTATAATTTAAATTTTTACTTAATTTCTCATACCAAAATAAATCTAGATAGATTTAAAAGTTAAAATTCTAAAACTTTAAGTAAGACGAATGATAGAGATGGATAATAGTATATACTATCAGTACAGAATAATGGATTCAAGATAATAATACAATTTTTCTGTCAGTTATATGATATCCATTACTATGCTGCATTTTAATAAATGTGACAATAATCCCACATATACAGCTATTATTGACCAATGAAAGGATAATAAAAACTATAGTACCCTACCACCATAGTTTCTCTCTCTCTCAACACCGTGTTATTTACCTTAAAAAAACAAATTCATCTCTGAGGAATTTAGAATTGGAATTAAGAGATGGTATATATTGGATATTTGTATGAAGAAGCTATTTAAGATGAGAATTAGGAAAACCATGCTCTCAGAAAAAGACTGAACTCATCTTCTTCAGAGGATAAGAAGGTATATACCCAGAGAAGTGGAAATGAAAGTCTGTTTGTATGGTAACTCCAGACGAAGTCATGGCCTCAATTTCCAACATTCTATTTTCTAGTTGCAGTGTCACGTGGAGTCTAGCTACATTTCCCCTCCCTTGGGTTCTGAGAGATATCTCTATATTCTTTTAACAATTTCCATTTTTAACAAGCTAAACTCATTTGAATACACGTGTCTCTTATAAAATACTTCCCGACAATGACAAGATTATCCTTTATCTCTAAAGTAAAACTATTTTAGGTGAGTAAAAGATTCAGCCACAGTAACATATTATATAATTTTACATGAAAAATTTATTCTTTTTAATTATGGAAAGGGCTCAAATTGATCACTGGGGATGAAGAATTTTAACCTGAGATGAATAAATGTCCCTGTTCTTAATCATCTTGAGAAATAGGGCAGAATATGAAACAAGCATTTGAATTCTAGTAAGTAGAATTCTCCCCTGCCACGGCCCAGGGTTAGGGGTATTAGTTCTCTCTTTTCGTCCAATATTTGAAGACATAATCTCTGGAGTCATCACACAATCACAATTTCTTCAAAACTATTTTTGAAAAATTTTGAATTTATGTAAATACCAAAGAAGCTGCACAGCATCAATAAAATTAGTTTGAGATGCCATCACCCTGGAGAACACTTACAGAGAACCATGAAATTAACAAATTAGGTTTCTATAGTAGAGGTCAATAGCAGAGAGAGATATTGGGCTTGATAGAGCATATTTCTTGGTAGAAGAAATTAGCAGTAATGGTGATGACATGAACAAAGAGGGTCTGGAGAAAATTTTCTAGGGTACATTTCAAAGAATTAATGGATTGGACCCCTGAAATTTTCTCTTCTACAGGATTCTGATTAGTATGCATTGCATAAATACATACTAGATAATGAAAATTAAATATCAATTCTAATTGATTTTGGCAAGCACTTTTGATAGAGAACATGGTAAAAGGCAAAACTGAAGATTCCTACTTTTTACATCAAAGTTAAATTTCATAATCCTCTATTAACCCACACAGTTGCATTAACTTACCCACTAGCCTCCATCTACAACAGCTAAATATGAGGTCATCTTCCAGAGAAACTGAGTCTCACTCAGCATCTCCACAGTTGCATAACAACAACATTCTATTTACAAAACATGGAAATGTATAAGCAAATATTTAATAATGTAGACTTTCTTCTACAGGAAAATTCAGCACTAACTGACCCTTCCCTAAGCCTTCAGAGTTTCAATATGGGCCTTGGTTAATCTTCATAACTCCAAATAAAACCTAGAACCTTTTTCTGATTCTTATTTTTCTGTTATGGTTTTAGACAGCCTACCTGTAGTATCTCACTAGAAGAAAAGAGGAAAATCAATCTAGGAACATAATTTAGATTCTCATTTATTGATATTTAATGTTTCAAAAGCAATCTTACACCTCAGATCTGCTGCACCTTACTTACTCCTTCATGACTGAAGCCAGGGAGATAATTTGATTTGACTTCAAAAAAGGCCTTGACCTCTCCATGCAATACTTTAAAATTTCTGAAAAACTTATGCCTATTATTTATTCTAACCCTCTAGTAGAAAATTTCTTCATGAGGAAAGTCTTCTGTGTACCTGTGTTTATAAAAAGATCTTTGCATCTTGAAGTTCTGGATAATCACACTTTGATTCCCGTTGTGAATTCCTTTTCTTTCTAAATCCAGTCATGAAATAAACCTGAAGGAAAGAATCAAAACTATATTAATAATCTATTTGTGTATATTAAACCAAGATAAGAAGAGAAGATGATAAAATCAACAGTGTAAAGTTTGCTTAACGTGTTCCTTCATCTTCCCATGTGGCACTTGGATGCCAATATTAAAAGTACTGCAAAGACTTATCTGAGCTTAGCCAATAAGCACCTCTGGGGTTCAGGGTTATCTTTGCTTTCAGAGTTTCAGTAAACTCTGGATTTGTTGAAGGTATAGCACGGTGCATACACACCTGTACACACAGGAAGATTGCTCAAATTAAGCACACACATACACACACATATGCTTATACACACATACATGTATGTACAAGTGAGTGTGTGTGTGTTTAATTTGAGCAAACATCCAGCATCACCAATAAAACACTCCCTGGAAGAATCTGCAGTGAAAAATACATTTTGTGCCATTAACTAACATGGAATCGCCTAACTCTTACCTGAATAAAAATTTTTCATTGACAAACTTTTAACCCAATCTATAAAAGCTACATAACAAATGATAGCAGGCCTAAAATAAAATCCAGGCCCTGGACCTTGGCAATTCTTCCTATATTTAAATTGTACAGGTGCTTATGTTTACAACTGAGAAAATGTTTTAAAATATATTAATATTATACTTACATAGGAACAACTGGGAAACTTTAAAAAAATCACCATCACTGCATGTTAATTACAAGTAGGAGGAGTTTAATCAAATGAAAAGCCCAATTTTATAATATTGGAAGACAATGACCCATGTACTCTATGTAGAAATAAATCCCCAGAACTTATGAAATTCTGCTTCATTCAAGAGTAAGAAAAGAAAATTTAAAATAACAACTTAAGTAAAAAAGTTTAAACAAAAATTTCCTACTATTAAAGAAGTATAACATATTTCTCAGACTAGAAGCAAGGTTATATTTTGTTGGATTTGGCTTTTAGTTAATAACTATTAGAATTTGTTCATAACTATATTGGCTTTTTTCTCATCATCATTTTTTATATTGCATAATTTTATATTGATTAACTTGTAAGTTTACAGGAATATGCTCAATAGTATTTTATCTCAGAGGGTCATCAGTGACAGAATGCTTGCATTTGAAAATGTCCTCATAAATTTTACAACAGTGAAGAATAATCAGGTGACAGTGCTCTATTATATATTTCTTGTGTTAAAATTCTTTGCAAAAAGTGAATTGTGTTTTTTCTTATTTTATTCTTGATAGTTATCAAGGTGATTATTTGAGTTTATAAAACACAAGTAAATTAAATATATCCTTTTGCCTGGAATAAATTTATATTGTTCAAGATACATCATTCTTAATTTAGATATTTGGGGTATGAAAATTGTACCAACATTTATGTGTGAGTTTTGCTTGTACTTTTATTTTCTGATATTGTTTTGTAAGATAGTACCAAAGTTGTGAGAATTTGATTAAAATAAGATGTTTGAGTTCTGTTTCTATTCTTTGTAATTGTTGGCATTAAATTTGATTTATTTTTCTTTTAATCTTAGTATGTAAAATTGTTTAAGCCCCATATTTTTTGTGGAATGATTTGTAAAAAGTATTTTAGATTTTGTAATAATTCTAGTAATATTTAGGATTATTTTGAATCAGTTATGATACATAATATTTATAGTAAAGAATAATATTTTCTTTAAAAGTGTAGAATTTCAAATTTATTGAAAGTTCTCATTATCTCCATCTATTATTTTTAAATAGTGGTGTCCTCCTGTCTTATATTTTTTCTTTTCCTAATGTGATTTGCTTTTTCCTTTCTCTCGTTCTTAGGTGACCTTAGTCTGTTAATATTAATTTATGAATACTGTTTTTCCCCTAAATCCCATCTTTTTGATATGTTTATTCTTTATATTTGATATTTAGTTTCATTCTTCAGTTTTCTCTGATTTGTTAGGTTGCCTTATAAAAAATCTTCCTCAATTATATTGGATCTGCAATTTCATTATTAATATATATTTTGTCATCACTTTTCAATTGGAATTTTTCTTAAACTATTTAATTTGTTGAATTTTAACTTAATTAATTTTGGCTAGGAGTCTTTTTTAATTTGTCAAGGGCCTCATGAGATAAATTTTCATGAGTGGGAGGACCTTGTAAACTTGGAAAAAAGTAGCAAATTATATAGTCATCTAGTGTATCAAAGTAACAATAATGTTGATTAAGTTTTCTAATTATTACTGGTGTTTAATGTCCATCACGTAGTGAGAGAGGTGAATTATATTTATTCTCCCAATAAAATGGTGGATTTATGTCTCTTTATACTTCTGTCAATTTTATGCATATATTTTAAAATTATATTATTAGATGCATATAAGACTAGAGTCGTATTTTCCTGATAAATTTAAAAACTTATGCTGTGTTATTGGTGGTGATATTCTTTTCTGATCAAAACTTTCTTTCTAGATCAATGATTCTTTTTATGTTTTAAAGCACATACACTAATGAACTTTAGCATTTACTTACTTTTTTTTTTTTTTGTAGCGACAGAGTCTCACTTTATTGCCCTCAGTAGAGTGCCGTGACGTCACACAGCTCACAGCAACCTCCAGCTCTTGGGCTTAGGTGATTCTCTTGCCTCAGCCTCCCGATTAGCTGGGACTACAGGCACCCGCCACAGTGTCCTGCTATTTTTTTGCTGCAGTTTGGCCGGGGCCAGGTTTGAACCCACCACCTTCAGTATATTGGGCTGGTGCCTTACTCAATGAACCACAGGTGCCGCCCAAGAATCAGAAAAAAACTTGATTAGCCAAGACATTACTCAGAAATAAAAACAAATCAGGAGGAATCACGCTACCAGGCTTTAGACTATACTATAAATTGATAGTGATCAAAAGAGCATGGTACTGACACAAAAACAGACAGGTAGATGAGCACTTTGACTTTAATGTTTTCTATTCTCTTCTCATCCCTCTGTCATTATTACATAATGATTGAGCTAGGATTCAAATGCATATTTTCAATTTCCTTATTTGTTCAAGACAGCACATTCCTGCAAATTAAAACCATGTAAAATACTAAGCAACGTGTTCTACCTACCGAGCAGACACAGGAAAGCTACAGGGAGCGAGAACGGGAGTAGCGGGAGATGCTCCTATGGTTCTCACAGAGATGACCAATTGGGAGTTAGACAATGGCCTTTCTAAAGAAATTCTGTAGTATGAGCTTTACATAAATGATACAATTTTGTACCATTTTAACATAACTATACAATTTTTTGCACATAAATGTGCAGAGGCTATGAAGCAACTGAGCCTGAGGTGTTAAAGAAAAATTCCCTGAAAGCCCAAATGACCTAAATGTTGGTGGCTTATGACACTCAAGTTCATACTCAAATCCCAGTTTTATACTAGCTGTGCAAATTTGCTCTTGTTACTTAACCTCTTTTAGTTTCATTTAAATGGAGATACTATAATATATTAAAACTGCTGTGGGGACCAAATTAAAATACTAGTAAAGTATTTCCCTCAATTTCCCTTTTGGATTGCTCCTTGTTAGTGTATAGAAATACAATTTATTTTTTTAAAGATAGGATCTCCCTCAGTTGCCCAGAATGGAATTTAGTGGCATTATTATAGGTCACAGAAGACTTATACTCCTGGGTTCAAGGAATCTTACTACTTCAGCCTCCCAAGTAGCAAAGAGTAAAGGCACATGCCTTCACACTTGGCTTATTTTAAAAATGTGTTTGTAGGGGCAGCGCCTGTGGCTCATCGAGCAATGCGCCAGTCCCATATACCAAAGGTGGCAGGTTCAAACCTGGCCTCGGTCGAATTGCAAAAACCGAAAAATAGCTGGGCGTTGTGGCAGGCGCCTGT
>CAUYON010000875.1:0-12930 GCA_963573935.1 Arctocebus calabarensis
GCTACAACCCATTTATTGCACAGGAAGACGGGGAAAGGGGAGAGGGAGGGAAGGGGAGGGAGAGGGTGGGGAGAGATGGGACAAAGGGTGAGATCACATGTGTGGTACATATTCGAAGGGTCAGGAGAAAACTTCTAAATACGGATCAAAAATGTTTTCATATAGTAAACGAGAAAGTCTCATGAATGTTATGTCAATCAGGTTGATGAAAATATCTCAGATTGCATGTGAAGCCCCCACACTGTACCCCATGGTTGAACTAATGTACACAGCTATGATTCAATAAAAATAAATAAATAAAAAGAAAAGGATATGTCTGTAATTATTACAGGGAACAGGAAGCTGGGGCAGAAATCCAAGTCCCTGAATCCCCTGGAAGTAAGAGACTGAAAATGCATACGTATTTGGAATTGGGAATATAGAAAGGAGAACTTGACTTCAGTAGCGCAAAACACCTCGACATTCCTTGGGTCTCTTGTGAATTCAGTGATGCTTGAATGACCTATTATAGATCGTGTGTCATCTTTACAGCTTAAAAAATTTTTTTCAGCACTTAAACCTTGCAGCTCTTTTTGTAACCCTTCACGAAGGCACTGGTGGTGGCAGTAGGATGTGTTTCCACTTGGTTTCCAGAAAATCTGTTTCTAAAGAGAAATCCCCCAGCCCTTTCTGTTGCCAGTTGTTCTCCACGGTGGGCCCATTCTCATCCACCTTTACCTCGCAGACCACCAGGAATGGCTCTACAGTTGCACCCACTGGAGACTATTTGAAGTTGGTCTGGCTGTCACAAGCACTGCCCCTTGTGACTACATCCGCGAAGAACTCTGACCTCAGCTCTCACTGGTTTTTAGCACCACTGAAACACTCTGCCTCCTAAATAAGCTGTTTCCAGATCTTTCCCTCCTCGCTTGGGGAAAGACCTCTGGGCTACCTCCCAGGAAAGATTCCCTCTTATTTTGTTACCCCACTGGGCTCTTTTGTGCATCAGACTAAAGCAATATCAAGACCTCACACTTGGAAACTCATCCTTTTGAGGCAACTGAAATTCAAGTTCATTAACTACCTCTCTCTTTCCTGGATCCGTCTGCAGTTTGCCAACTTACTGAGAGCAGATACCCTCTCCTCTTTCCCTGTGATCTTGAGTGTTGAGAAGAGTTTTTCCAGAGATGGAATCTTTCGTTAGCGTTATTGAGTGGGTTTGTATTCTCGAGTGAATCTTTTTATCCCATGCATGGCCTCTCAAATTAAAAAAAAAAAAAAAATACAGCTTGAGCCACTTGTATGTGCCGAATTCACCACAGTGTTCTGGAAGGATTTCTTTTTTTTTTTGGAGACAGAGCCTCAAGCTGTCCCCCTGGGTAGAGTGCTGTGGCATCACAGCTCACAGCAACCTCCAATTCCTGGGCTCAAGCGAGTCTCTTGCCTCTGTCTCCCAAGTAGCTGGGACTACAGGCATCCACCACAACGCCTGGCCATTTTGGTTGCAGCCATCATTGTTGTTTGGTGGGGCCAGGCTGGGTTCAAACCCGCCAGCTCAGGTGTACGTAGCTGGCGCCTTAGCCCGTTGAGCCACATGCGTCCAGCCCTGGAAGGATTTCTAAATAGAGGGAAAGGTGATTATAAAACAATTCATTATGTGATAAGCTTGCACAGACCACCCACAGACACATTTCTGATTGTCAATGCTAATTGGGACCAGAAAAAACACGGGTAATTGAAATTCTCTGCTATCTTACAAATGCTATTTTAGTTGTTCTGAGGGGGGGGTTGTTTTTAATGTGTCCATTTAGGGAGTTTCTCAAAATTCCCTTTCCTATTGGTTTCTGGTTAGGATGGGCCACAAAACAGATTCTCCCCGGAGATTTGCGGGAACCAGTGAGGCCACTACCTTCTGCAGCTCACACACCTCCTTACTCAGCTGCTGGCTCACCTCATGAGCGCAGGCAGGTCTCAGCCACAACCTCCTAGACCCTCTTTCCGCCTCCCCTACTCCTGGGCATGGGTTCAGCTCAGGGATGGTGTTAATTTCTGCAGGACACCTACATCATCAAGGTCAGATGCAACAGGAACTGACAGGGAGTTCAACCCATTTTTGTGGGCACCAGCTCATCATGAAAGTTTCACTTTCTTTCAGTTTTTACATCCATCTTTCCTTTCCAACTGCCTGCCCTATGAACTTCAAACTCTAGTTGCACACTCTTGAAGACAACAGCCTCTTAGAGATAACTTCACCAGCTCCCACAATTGCTTAAGGTCAAATACCTCTGTCAACAGGAATAACAAATGGAGAGGCTGTCTAAAAGAAATGTATTTAGAAACAAAGCTTTACAAACTACATACCATAGTGAACTGTGTGTGCAGAGTGTGAGAAGTGTTTCCTGCTAAATCTGTCTAATCTAGAGTATGCCATACTTTCAAGTCAGCTATTAAAAATGAAACAAGACAAAATAAAATACACAAAAAGGCCTATTACCACATACAATTACTTATATCTATATCATGACTGATAAGAACTAAAACACAAAAATTAAAGCTGAGAAAGAAGTATGATGGTTTGAAATGTCCATAGCCCTCAATTTGAAATTTTTGCTTTTATTACGACTTTTATTTAATTACCATGACTACAAGTCATTGAAAATGTATATGTTTGAAACACATTTAGAATAAGATGCCGTCAAGTTTTCTTTGAGAATACATTTAAAATGTGCTTCTATGCTTTAAAAATATATGAAAAGTTATTTTAGGCTCTATCACAGGAAATTGTTGAGGAATTTTTCACAAAAGACTATAGGGTGCGGCAGTTTAGAGGTAAAGAATAAAGTAAGAATAGTGAAAGAAAAAGGGCATGAGCCCCTAAGTAATGAAGAGTATTAGGGCATAAAGCTGTGTCCTGACATAGGCTCATGGTACTGGTATAAAAATAGACATATAATCAAAGGAACTGGAAAGAGAACCCAGAAATAAAGCAACATATCTACGGCCAACTGAGGAAAGGACAGCATTCTCAGTAAATGGTGCTGGGAGAATTCGATCGCCATATGCAGAAGAATGAAACTAGACCCGATTTGGTGCTCAGCTTGACTGTTAATCGGTGGATACAAATGCTACCGGTTTCTGTACATTGATTTAGTATCCTCAAACTTTGCTTCATCCATTTATCAAATTGAAGAGCATTTTAGAGAAGTCTCAAGGGCTTTCCAGGTATAAGATCACATCATCAGCAAATGTAGATAATTTGACTTTGTCTTTTCCCATTTGATGGCTTTTGTTTCTTTTTTGTTTTGTGTTTTCTTTTCCTTTTTTCTTTTTGTAGTCGGGCCGGGGGCCAGGTTCAAACTCTTCACCCTCTGTATATGGGGCCAGCACCTTCCCACTGAGCCACAGGGCGCTGTCCCTCCCACCCCCCCGAGTCCTTTTGTTTCTTACTCAGACCTGATTACTCAGGCCAGAACTTCAGTATTATGTTGAATAGAAGTGGTGACAGTGGGCATCCTTGCCTTGTTCCAGTTCTTAGGGGGATTTTTTTCAACTTTTCCTGATTCAGTATGATGTTGGCTGTGGGCTTATCATACATGGCTTTTATTATATTTTAATTAATTAAAATGAAATAAAATTTAAAACTCAGCTCTTCTGCCATACCAGCTACACTTTAAGTGCTTAATGGTGCTATGTGGCAAATAGCTACCATGCAAGTCAGGACTCTTCCAACTTGTTTTGGGGGGATGTTTTGGAACCCAAATACATATCTTAGTTATGCAAATTATCATAAACTTTAAACATATGAGGTAGATACTGTGATGCAGAGTTTTCAACCACTTTTGAAAACATCAATTTATTAATCTTCATAAAAGCTTTATTAGGCTAAGCGTGGTGGCTCATACCTGTAATGCTAACATTCTGGGAGGCTGGGGCAGGTGGCTTGCTTGAGTTCAGAAGTTTGAGACCATTCTAAGCAAGAGTAGGACCCTGCTTCCATTAAAAGACTAGAAAAACTAACTGGGAATTATAGCAGGTGCCTACAGTCCCAACTACAAGGGAGGCTGAGACTAGAGGATCACTTGAGCCCAAGAGTTTGCAGTTGCAGTGAGCTATGACACCATGGCACTCTACGCAGGATAACAGAGTGAGACTCTGTCTCAAAAAAACAAAACAAAACAAACTTTATGAAGTAGAAAGCCTAATTCTTCTAGGAGAGAATACCTCAGGTTTCTTTGTTGCTAGATTTAACTTAGTTGGTCCATGAGTCACTTGTAGAAGTTTGCTTATGGGTGTGCCAATATCAAAAGCAATGAAATGAAAAAATGGAGACCAAATTCTCACCATTTTATGATGGAAAACTGGGGAGCCATATGCTCGTATCCTAACTCATACAAGTAGGGATGGGCATGAGTTCTTTGCCCCCAGTCTCCAGGTGTGGCTGCAACTCTGGCCACTTCTCTCAGGAGGTGATAGGCACTCCCTTGGCCCTTGCAGTTTGGAACTGCCCATGTCCCACCCCACACACTTGCTGTAGGCAACTTAACAGGGTCAAAATTGTGACATGTATACTGTACAGCTTATATATCCATATTCTTAGGAAAGAGAGATAGGTGTATAGGTGCAAATATTTTAGAAGAGACCAATGGACCTAGGAGACAGACATTATCTTTTTATTTATTTATTTATTTATTATTAAATCATAGCTGTGCACATTAGTGCAATCAAGGGGTACAATGTGCTGGTTTCATATACAATCTGAAATGTTTTCAACAAACTGTTCAACATAGCCTTCATGGCATTTTCTTAGTTACTGTCTGAAGACATTTGTATTCTGCAATTAGTAAGTTTCTCCTGTACCCTTCTAAGATGCACCGTAGGTGTGACCCCACCAATTACCCTCCCTCCACCCACCCTCCCCCAGGTTCAAAGGAAAACACAGCTCCTTGATTTCTTCATAACTAATCTAATTACCCTTTTACAGGAGTCCCAACCTATAGGTCGAAGTAGAAACAATGACTTTATGTTTTCTAGTTAATGCTAAAGTTAACGCTAGCTAATGCTAGTTAATGATAAAGAAAATCTCTTCCTTTTTAAATGATCCTGTTTGAATAACACTGTTTTTCAGATTTCTGCTCTTGGTCAGTCCCCCTCTCAGGCGGTGTCCAGGAGTGTTTCTGAGTCACCCCTGGTGGTGGAGCAGAAGGTGGCCGTGGATCCACCTGGAGCAACCTCTGGAGGTTGTCTGATACAACAAATGAAAATACAGGACACCCAGTTAAATTTTAAGTTCAGATAAACCACAAACCATTTTTAAATATAAGTAGGTGACTAAAGAAATATTTAAAAATGGTTTGTTGGTTATCTAAAATTCAAACTTACCTGAGAGTCCGATGGTTTGTATGGGGGTGCCCATGAGGGCAGCTGTAGGGGCTTCTGGCTCCTCTGCTAACCATGTGGAGGAGCCCTGTGCATCTCTCTGGCCAGGTAGCCCACCAGTGCATGAGATTTCTGAGAGAGACTGAGTTGCTCCTCCATGAGCAGGGACACAGACGGATTTTCTTGGGTGCTTGTCTGACAACTCACCGTTCCCTCAGTCCTATCCATGCAGGAGGTGTGAATCTCGGGGCTGAGGGAGAGGAGACTGCCGGCGCTGACCTTGCTCAGCCCTTGCTGACCAGCTGACCTTGCTGACCAGCTCCTTTTTCCTTTACCCACTCAACCAGGGGAAAAGAACTGGGCTTTCTGGGTACACGAGCTTCGTGCCTTAGTCCCAAGGGCAAACAAGGAACTTACTACAAAACTGAGGACATATGGTGACCTAGGTATTGTAGATGTAATGATAGGGGCAGTTTGAAACTATGGACAACCAAGAATGAAAACAAGGCAGCACCTGTGGCTCAGTGAATAGGGCACTGGCCCCATATACCGAGAGTGGAGGGTTCGAGCCCGGCCCCAGCCAAACTGCAACAACAACAACAGCAACAACAAATAGCTGGGTGTTGTGGCAGGCACCCAACTGCTCGGGAGGCTGAGGCAAGAGAATTGCCTAAGCCCAAGAGCTGAAGGTTGCTGTGAGCTGTGACGCCACAGCACTCTATGGAGGGTGACAAAGTGAGACTCTGTCTCAAAAAAAAAGGGGGGGGGAATGAAAACAGTGATTGGTTTTCAAAGAGGATACATACAATCTGACTCTCATACAAAAGCCAAATGAACACACATTGATGTTTCATTTAACTCATTGGCTAATGAGGGACGCAAAAAGTTGTTACAAATGGTTCAAAGGAGAGTCTAAAGATCAGGCCCAGTGATAGCCTATCAAGGATACTGAAATGCATTTTGTTAATCAAATTGAGAAATACGAAAAAGTGAACTGGTTTCTTTCACATGAGGGAGGGAAACCACTTGAACTTCTTGAGATAGGATTTGTGTTTCTATGGCAGAAATGATTTGATTACTATTAGGTTTCTGCAGGTCACTTCTGTGAAGTGAAGAGAATTTCTGGGTGGAGAAGACTTTGTATTTAATCGTGTTTTACCAACACACTCTGGAGAGGGCTTCCCATAGGTGACAGTCCCCTCGTGACATTGTCTTTTGACCTGGGTCTACGACACACCTTGGCTTCTGGCTCTGGTTTACCTTCTTTGGCCCAGCTCTGAAACAATATGGCTTCCCAGCTTCCTGCCCAAGTGTTTTGTCTCTTCCTAACCATGAACAATTTCAGCCATGCTTAGGATTTCCAAGACCATCCACATACTAATTAGGGCTAATTCCTTTTAAATCTCCAGTCTGGATCCCACTTCCTGACTTGAATTTTAATTGTCTGTTGGCCACCGTAAGGCACCTTTCCCATTAGAACCTCAAACTCAACACGACAGGATGAAAAGAAAGAATTTTGGTTTAGAATAAGAAACATCTTCATTCATTGTCGCAGCTAGAGCTGAGTCAGGGTTGTGACAATTAACTCTGTGACCATAGAAAACTTATTTCTAACCTCTTGAGACCTTGCCTTTAACAAAATTAAAATAATTATATGTTAGTATGAGTATTATAAGAGATAACACAGAAATCAAGAAATAATTGCATTTGTGACAATATCTAAAAGAACAGACTATTAGGAATAAATTCAACCAATACAATGAAAGAGGGGAGGATATGGGGAGAAATAGATGAAAGGGGAAAATCTTGCATGATACAAGATATATTCGTTTAAATATCGAATGTGCGGCATGAAGACTGCTAAGGAACAATAAAAAATTTGAAGGGGTTTATTTGAGTAAGCAACAATTCATAAATTGTACAGCTCTAGACCAGAAGTTGTTTGGGGGCTCCCCTGAGGGAATGCAAGGGGAAGGCTTTTATAGGGTGACCAATGTGGTTGCTCACAGTCACAGTTACACAAAGGCCTTATTTGGTCTACCCTGCTGGAAAGTCCCTATTTAGGTAAGTCTAAGTTAGTCGGCAACTTCTCATGGGTTAGCCTTAAGTTTCATTTTTCTTTAATTTAGGCATTTATTAAAAAAAAGAAAGCCATCCGATTTCTTTGATCCAGCTTCAATTATGGACGAATCCATTCTTGGAGTGTCGATGTTTTAATACCAGTACGTAATTAAATCTGTGATGGAATCATTTTCTAAGTGGAAGAGGAAATTTTAAAATAAAGTGTGGTTGATACAGTGAAAAAAAAAAAAAAGCCCAAGTTTCACTCACATTTGCAAATTAAGCAAGGGCAAGGTTGCTTGTGAGGCCTAACTGACTGTCTGTTCAGGGGTTCTACAGGACTGGCCTCCAACACGATTTACAGGGAATATAGTTGATAATGGTATGTTGTGTATACTGAAGTTTTGCTATGAGAATAGGTTTCAAGTTCCCTTATCTCTCTCTCTCACACACACAACTGTGGAAGGTGATGGATAGGTCAGTTTGTCTAAATGGAGTCATCATTTCACAATGGATATGTGTATCAAAATAGCATGTTGTACACCTTAACATACACAATAAAAAAGAGATCATTTATATAAAAAGTTGGTACGTAATAACCATTTAATAAATTGTAATTGTTGTTATTTGATCAAACAAAATAATAGCTTTCTCCTTTCAAACATAGGCTGTGTCCTTTTTTTTTTTTTCTTATTTTGGTTAACAGCAATAACATCCTCTTAATTGCTCAAGACATAAAATGTGCTAACATTGAACAAATCACAAGATCTCACAAATTTTCCCTCCTAAATGTCCTTCACCTTGGTTATGTCCTCCAACTGTGCAGTCTTGGGCCTTTATCATTTATTGCTTACATAGCCACAACTTTTCTCCTTTCCAGGCCACCCCTCCTCTAGCCCATTTTCCAGAATCAATAAACAGCTGGTGAATGTCGTCGAATATAACCAGAGTGCTCATTCTTAAAAATGAAAATTTGTCCATGTCATTCAAGTCTACTTAAAAATCCATTAGTAGCTATGCTCTTCTGCATAAAATCTCTGTTCTTTCTTCTGGTATTTCGAACCCTCTCCTGCCATCCCCCACTTATGCCCTGAACCCAGCCCAGTCGTGCTGTGTCGTGCTGTGAGCCTCGGCGCTCCTCCTTCCCTCTGCTGGGCAGCCTCTTCTCCATATTTCTTCCTGGCCCAGGGAGCTGCTACACATCCTTCTCCACAGCCCGGATGTCACCTCTTCTTCCCTGACCTCCCAGGACAGGGCATCTGTTTTCTATCACCACCATAGCACATGACCATAGACTTTGTGGCTTGAAACATTACAAATTGATCATCTCATCATGCAGAAGGTCTAACATGGGTCTTGCTGGGCTAAAATCAAGTTGTTCCTTTTCTTCTTCAGCTTCTAGAAGCTTCCTGCCTCCCTGGGCTTGAGGCTCCTCCCTTTCTCCATCTTCAAAGCAGCAACTTGTCTTTAACTCTTTCTCTGACTTTGAACTTCTGCCTTTTCCATCTCTATGGAACTGCTGTGATTAGATTGGTCTCCCCCAAGGTAATTGTGTCTAATCTTATTTTAATGTTGGCTAATTAGCAAACTCCGCTCCATCTGCGATCTTCATTCTCTTTTTCCACGTAACATAACATGTTCACAGGCTCTGGGGATTATTAGGGTGTGGACACCTTTGGAGAGCTGGTTTTTGATGCTCTCATGTTATTTTGTATAAGCCCAGAAGCACTTACCCTATGACACGGTGGTCATAGGGAGTAGCCTGGATGGCTAAGAGCAAGAATTTCAGAGACTTGACTTTGCCTTTTGTGAAATGCGCCAATTTTGTAACTTCTCTATGCTTCAGTTTCTTCACTTGTGAAATGGGGATGATAACATCTATTTCATTAAGTGGTTAAGAGGATTAAACTACATTATATGACACACATACAGCACCTTATAGAGTACTTGGCACAGCGTGATCACTAAATAAATGGTAACATTGTTGTATATGATTCTAAAATGTTGTTTATGATTACAGATTCCTGTAAAAAGGAATCTGATATCTACTGAATGTTGAAGGTATATGAAATGCATTTCTTTGTACTCTTTATCTAAATTTTTTAGGCAGGAGGAGATAGAGCAGTGGAAGAGAAGAAGAAAAACTCCCATAGTCACTCCGAAATCAAGATCCAGGGAGAAATTATTTTGTGGACCAGCTGTCAATGTGAAGGGTGGGAAAGAGTACAACCCCACTGTGCTATTTGACAGGACTTAGGGAAACTGAACTTCCTATGTAGGCTCTAATGGGCTGCTGGTGGGCACGGCATATGAGGGCAGGGTAACAAACCTAAATAAAAGATGGAGAATGAGCATAGTCTTCAGAGTTCCCTGAATGTCATGAAGGTTCAAAGATGGCAAAGTTCCGTGTTTGAAAGTGAACTTAGATTTCCTCAGTAATTGGCAAGTGAGAAATGTTCAGAAAATCTTCAATAGGCCAGGAACAAGCCGAGAGCATGAGAGAAATTTGATTAACCAAGAAGGCTACGATGGCCGGTCAATCTCAGAACGTTAATTTACAAAAAGAGTTAGCAGGTTGAATCTTTGGTAGGGAAGTTGTGTCAACCCGTGAAGAGTGCCTGCCTTATTTTTGCTGCTCTCAGAGAGAATTTCCTGATAGAGTGGTGACAATTTTTGTTTTAAAATAAAGCCTTCTGGGCTCGGCACCTGTGGCTCAATGGGCTAAAGCGCCAGCCACGTACACCTGAGCTGGCAGGTTCGAATCCAGCCCAGGCCCGCCAAACAACAATGATGGCTGCAACCAAAAAATGGCCGGGCATTGTGGCGGGCACCTATAGTCCCAGCTACTTGGGAGGCAGAGGCAAGAGACTCGCTTGAGCCCAGGAGTTGGAGGTTGCTGTGAGCTGTGATGCCACGGCACTCTACCCAGGGTGACAGCTTGAGGCTCTGTCTCAAAAAGAAAAAAAATAAAGCCTTCTGTACTTTTGATGGTTCTGTGTTCCACGGAGAAAGTGCATGTACAGTTGCCTGGGAGGTGATTTTCAGCTCAAAGAAATATTAGAATCTGCCTAAACTAACATATATAAATATACCTAATCAAATTACATAAATGTATCTAATCAAAATACCTTTTAAGATTTTCTTGTGTGTGTGTGTGTGTGTGTGTTTGTGTGCAGAAGGGGGTTGTTATATTTTTTTAAAGCAGAGGTCCCCAACCCCCGGGCTCTGAACTCGTATTGGCCTGTGGCCTGTTAGGAACCAGGCTGCACAGCAGGAGGTCCGTGGGCCAGAGAAGCTTCATCTGTATTTACAGCCTCTCCCGCTCTTTCTCATCACTGTCCGAGCTCCCTCTCCCATCAGATCCCAGTTCCCCACTCTACCCCCATTGTCATGGAAACTGATTCCTAGTGCTAAAATTGTTGGGATCACTGCCTTAAAGTATGTTTCCTTTTTCTATGAATGCTTTAATAGACTTAGGAAAGCAACATAAAATACATGAAATCAAATAACAGGGTAAACCAAGTCAATTCTCCTGTCTTGATGCAGACATCCTATGTGGTTGATATATTGCAACCACTAGCAGTCCTCATAATGTGTTTGTGAAATCAGGTGCTTGGTTGAGAATGCAATATTTTTAAAAATCCAGGTGACATCCACTTAAAAGTTTAAGTCTTATGCACCAAAATTGGGAGAATTCAAATTCACTGTTGGGGTTCCTTAAAAAGAAAAAAAGGGATGGGTTCTATTTAGAGTTGTAAGCTGGGTGTATTTATTCTTTTGGTTACAAGTACTAGATAGCAAGCCTTGTGAACATCAAGGAAAGGAATTTATCAGAACACCAGATAGCTCATGGAATTGAAGGAAATGCTGGAGAACTAGGCATGAAAAATCAATATCCAAGAATTAAGGGGAGTTATGTAAGCAATACCACAGGCTGGTCAGGACATGAGAATGCCTTACTCAGGAATGTCCCCTGCTACCAGTGGACCTGATCACTGCAGTCCTGCCTTTACCACCAGAATAAGGTCTAATAAAGCTTCCTTGTCACTTGCTTCCAATTAGAAGGTCTAGCAAGGACAACATAATTTTTTAACCTTAGTTAAGTGCACAGTTGAAAATATATGTCTTGTTTTGCTCAAAGACCTGCACAATAATGGGTTTCTCAAACAGAGAATGGGCTTCAGATCCTGTGCAACAAAGATGACAACAACCAGCCAGTCAGCCAACCAACCAACCAATGACCTTTAAAAATTAAATGTCTATTATATGTAGAATTTTCCTGCAAAGTTTTGCTTTAATCTATAGTATTCCTAGTCACTAGGAATAGATCACTAGTCACCAGATCAAGTCTAGTCACTATGTAATTTATAGCTAATTAAGATTATATGATAGTGAAAGGTAATGCTGGAATAACTGATACAAATTGGGACTTTCCTGAGAAAACTGAACAAAATGATTTCCCTACCTATATCTGAAAAAAATTTAAGTTGCCTTTGAGAGTTGCATCTTTGTCTGACTTAAGAATTTGCTCATGGATACAACAGTATGCTGATGCATAGCAAGAAGGTTTTTTAACTTAAAGGGCAAAAAAAGAACTGTGATGAGGAATGCAATTGCATTTGGTACATCTCTGTCTTGACCAGAAGTCATAAAGATAGGAATGTTGAATGCTGAACACCCTACCCTAGCCTTTGGCCATCATAGTGGATTTTTGTAATTGAGTTGCCTGAACCTTAAGACTGCAGATGTGGAAATACTCTAAGTAAATAAAATGAATGTTCCCTTTACCAAAATCCATTGTTGAATTTTGAGCCACTAAGGAGGGCATCCTTTTTAGAAGCTGGAGAAGGCTCTTTTCCTATCAATGGAGTATAATGTGTCATTGGATCTGCCCTCTGAGGTGCAGATATTTGGATAAAATTGTTAGTAGCAAATTAGGGAAAACTGATCTAGGAAGCTAAAATGGATTCTGAGGTAGGGTTTTATTATGGTATTCCTAGGCATGGGTTTCTATGTAATCATCAAGCTTGGGTTTTATAGCATTTTTTGAATCTGTGGCTTGATATCTTTCATTTGTTTTGGAAAATTCTCACTTTTTTTGCGGGGGGCAGAGAACAATCTTAAATGTACAGAAAGTTGCAGTAATAATACAATGAATTTTTTTCCCTCTGAACCACTTAGACATAGCTGCTGATACAAGGCCTAGTTCATATTACCTATAAACCAGAACACTCTACAAAACCACAACATGACCATCAAAATTAAGTATTAGCTTACTACTACTATCTAACCCTTAGACTCCATTAATTTTCATCAATAGTCCCAATAATATTCTTTTTTTTTTTTAGACTGAGCCTCAAGCTGTCACCCTGGATAGAGTGCTGTGGCATCACAGCTCACAGCAACCTCCAATTCCTGGGCTCAAGCGAGTCTCTTGCCTCAGCCTCCCAAGTAGCTGGGACTACAGGCACCAGCCACAACCCCCGGCCATTTTTTTTGGTTGCAGCCATCATT
>CAUYON010000877.1:0-14709 GCA_963573935.1 Arctocebus calabarensis
AAATCAAAACTACCTTGAGATATCATCTAACTCCAGTAAGATTAGCCCACATGATGAAATCCCAAAACCAGAGATGTTGGCATGGATGTGGAGAAAAGGGAACACTTCTACATTGCTGGTGGGAATGCAAACTAATACATCTGTTTTGGAAAGATGTTTGGAGAATACTCAGAGATCTAAAAATAGACTTGCCTTTTGACCCTATAATTCTTTTACTTGGTATATACCCAGATGACAAAAAAAACACATTACATTACAACAAAGATATCTGTTTATTACAGCCCAATTCATAATTGCTAAGTCATGGAAGAAGCCCAAGAGCCCATCGATACACGCATGGATTAATAAACTGTGGTACATGTATACCACGGAATATTATGCAGCCTTAAAGAAAGATGGTGACTTGTCCTCTTTCATATTTACATGGATGGAGCTGGAACATGTTCTCCTTAGCAAAGTATCTCTAGAATGGAAGAAAAAGTATCCAATGTATATACCCCTAATATGAAGCAAATTTATATCTTTCAAGTGAAGGCTGCAACCCAATAATTACACAAGAAGACAGGGAAAGGGTAGAGGGAAGGAAGGGGAGGGACAGGGAGGGGGGAGAGAGGATAAAGGATGAGATCACACTTGTGGTCCATATTTGAAAGGTCAGGAGAAAACTAAATACAGATCAAAAATGTTTTCACATAGTAAATGAGAAAATCTCATGAATGTTATGTCAATCAGGTTGATAAAAATATCTCAGATAGTATGTGAAAACCACACACTGTACCCCATGATTTAATTATTGTACACAATTATGATTCTATAAAAAAAAAAAAAAACCTATAGAACGCTGAAAGCTAAGTCCCACTGGGGATGGGGAGGGGGATACATACAAATGCCCAAGAAATGCAGGCATCAGGCAAGGGGTGGGACTAAGAGTAGGACATTGGTTCAAAGCATAACATCTAAACACTAAGCCCCAATCTCCTTCTCTGCCCCAGCAGAAGACTCCACATTTACTATCTGAAGAGATTAAACCACAAGCCGTTTGGTAGTAGAGGGACCTGGCAAAGCTTGGGAAGTGCTTCACTAAAAAGACGTGGACAAAGAAGAAAGTATGTACACTGCAAAACAAGACTCACTCCCCTACCACCCCATTCGCCTTTTGGAGGCCCTCCCAAAATACTAACAAGCAGAAAATTGTTCCTCTCTGGTGAGATGAAACTCTGGTGAAGAGAAAAGACACAAACACCAACATCAGAGATCCCTCCATGACACGATGGGGTGACTATCCAGTGAGCCTGCAGGGAAGACCACCACATACACCCCACATCAATACACAGAGGCTCCAATCAGTATTGTAGGGTCTCACTCTTAAATGTGAATTGTTAACTAAGGGTGATCACATATTAGAAAAGCTCACCTAACATGAAGATAAAGAATAAAAGAAACCAATGGAACAAAAGAACTCAGAGGAAACAAAGTCAATAGAGGCAAAAATCATAACTACTTTAATACCTACAAAAATAGATGGGTTGCTTGCTTGTTTGTTTGAAACAGAGTCTCACTTTCTTGCCCCTAGTAGAGTATCATGGTGTCACAGCTCACAGCAACCTCAAACTCTTTGGGCTCAAAGTGATCCTCTTGTCTCGGCCTCCCAAGTCGCTGGGACTACAGGTGCCCACCACAATGCCAGACCAGTTTCTAGAGACAGAGTCTCACTCCTGCTCCTGCTCAGGATGGTATCGAACTCGTGAGTTCAAGCGATCCACCTACCTTGGCCTCCCAGAGTGCTGAGATTACAGGGGTGAGCCACCACACCAAGCCCCATAAAAATGTTTGTTAAAGGGAAAAGAAAAAATACCTCATTCATGGAAAACGAAAAGAATGCTGTTTTAATTTTCTCACTATGAGAACAAGAAGAAACATTAAATAAAGATGATCAAAATGAGAGAAAGTTTCCCCAAAATTATAAAAGTAGGACAAAGATAGAAAACAGTTTCTATAAAATAGTAGTGTTCAACAGGTGAGGGAGAGATTTTTGCCTCTCATGAGTCATTTAGTGCACACACTTTCTTTTTTGTCCACGTCTTTTGGTTGTCACAGCTCCAGGTGAAGTGGGGATAGCTGCTCCGTCATCTAGCAAAGAGGGGCCGGAGGTGCTGCTAAACATCCTTCAGTGCACAGGGCAGTTCCTCACAACAAAGAGTTAACTGACCAAAACTGTCAAACATTCCTAGGTTGAGAAACCTTACCATAAAGGCTATGCAACCAAGTAAATGCAAATCTCTTCATCTCCTAAAAAAAAAGGAAAAAAAGAAGAAAAATACAAACTAGCAAGGAGAATAAATAAAACTGCTTATAATCTAAATAACATAAAAACAGGAGTCCAAAGTTACTATGAACTTCAAATTGCTTATAAGAAAGGAAATATATGTCCAAATCCAGAATGGAGAGTCAGGGCAGAGAATAAATGGGGGGTAAGGAGAAGGGAAGGGCTATAGATGAGTATTTATCCCCCCCCAAAAAAAAACTCACCTGTTGAAATCCTAACCCCTACAGTGATGGTATTTATAGGTGGGACTTTGGGGACCGTGATTAGGGCATGAGAGGAAAGCCATTGGGAATAGTAACAGTGCCTTTGCAAAGGAGACTCCAGAGACCTACCTCTCTTACCCCTTCTGCCCTGTGGGGTTACAGCAAAAGCCAAGAAGCAGACCCTCACCACACACCACATTTGCCAGCACCGTGACTTTGCCACCTCCAGAATTGTGAGAAATAAATTTCTGTTGTTCATTAGCCACACAGTCTGTTGTATTCTGTCATCACAGCTTAAACACACTAAGGCAGGAGCAGGTGCAGGGGAGAGGAAGGAGAAGGGAAAGGAAACTGGCTACATCTTCAGCACTTTGCTTGGAAATCTCAGCTGTGTAAAATTTTATCACTTACAAATTCTGCTTTCCACATAGCTGCAGAATACAATTGTGCTAAGTTTTTTCCACTATATAGCAAAGATCCCCTTTTCTCCAGCCTCCAGTAAAATATCTTCATGTTCATGTTTAGAATTTCTTAATTCTTCAGAATTCTCAAAAATTTTGTATCCTGCTAATGCTTCTTTACCTGACTATACCGAATTGTCAAATCATAGGCTCCAATCTTAGTATCCATCTCCTATTGGTTAAAAAAAAAAAAAAGGAAAAAAGTAGAGTTCAGGGCTTCCAGGAAATAAGTTGACAGGAATAGCCAATGGGTACAGGCCTTTTTGCTGATGGTGACCATAGGTAGCATGTCATAACAAAAAATATGGGTTAAATCTTGTCCCTAGTGACCTTAAATAACTGTTTAAACCTCTCTGGGCTTCAGATTCCTCATATGTGATATGGAGATTGACATCCCAGCTCATAAGGTGGTTTTTGAGGGTTAAAAAAATATTAAAAGTGAGGTATTTACCACAGTGCCTGGCTTGCAGTAAGTGTTCATCTGATGGCACCTTAAGAGGAGTGATGTCCAGGCTCTCAGCTGGTGTAGTAGAGTTTATTCTCCATGTTTGAGAGTTTACTCATCCTTAGTGCTACTGTTTGAAGATCTGTGAATGTCAAGTTTAAGGGACAGTCCCAACCAGTTCTTAGGGAGAACCCAGGCCATAGTAGCTGTGCAGAGCCAGAAGTAAGTTAGGCATGCATTTGCAGTATGGGTAAAAGATTGTGATTTGCTTCTACCTTCAGGAGTTTTTGATGTTTATTTGGGGGTATGATATTTTAGTGTCAACACACAAATGCATACATGTACACACTTCAAGATATTGCCACCCCAGGAGCAGTGGCTCTCAAACTTTAGCATGCACCACTATCACTTGCAGGACTTGTTAAAACCAGCCAAGCCATAAGCCGAGGAACCTTAGAAGAACTTTCGTTCTAGCAAGTCCCCAGCTCATGTTGCTGCTGCTGCTTCCAGGACCACAGTGCAGAACAATTGCCCTAGAGAATGAGACAATATAAACCCTTCTTTCGAAATTATGTGGCATTCTATAGAGCAACCTATCAGTGGCCACATCAAATTTAAATGGCCTTTAAATAAACAGGAACCATTCAACACTTTTTTTACACAATTATCCTTACCAATTGGCAGAAATACAAGCAAATGGGTGGCTCTCGTGGCTGAGAAGTGAATTTAACCCAGGTTTTATAAACCACAATCCATAATATCTTTTTTTCTCTAAAAATTTAGAGTCTCGTATTTGAAGAGACTGCAAAACCTTTACCCATTTTATTAATACTGACTCTTATAAAACATTACCATAAGTCATCCTTCAGTTTTTGCAGAGTGGTTCAATAAAGTGAGGATAATATAAGTTTGAGACAAATGCTTGTTCTCATAGACCAAGAGGATAAACATAGGATAAATTATATTCAAGGAGTTCAACCTTAGCAGGAATTTTGAAAGCACTCCATAGCGACCAAAGCTAATCGGCTACAGCCTTCTGGGGGACATTTTGAGCATTTCTATTTCTTTCTCAAGTTCTCTGTGGGATGATTATAAAAGTAGAAAATTTTATAACAACATGAGGTCTTATGTATCTTTTATTTTACTTCCTAAAAACAAGAAAATTTTGGTGATGCACTTTGAGAATATTTAGTGTATTTTTTAAAACTTATAAATACACTAATTTCATAACTTTATTGAATATGCTTAATTTACAAAGATGTAATTGGAATAAGGTAGGCATGACCCTACCCTCATGGTACTTAAAAATGCAGTACATTCTGTGTGTGTGTGTGTGACAAATGTGGCCCACAGGAAGAGGCTATTTCCATGCCAATCTACGAAAGATAGCGTTTACATCTGTCACTCTGAATGCACACATGCACCGCATCCATCCAGTTTACTGTCCCCTCCATTGTATTGCCCATGTGAAGGAGTCATTCCACTAACTTTACAAAAGGCATTCCATTCAGGCACCTTCCCCCTTCTCTAACAAAACAATTCTCATGGAGGCCAATGACCTCCTCCATGTTACTAAATCCAATTTCCATTTTCATTCCTCATCATATTTAATGTTTCCTTGGCAATCACTTCTTTTCCATTGGAATAATATCTTCCTTTGTCTTTCATGCCTCATGTTGCTGACTTTTTCTTGCTGATTTTTCTCTTCATCTGTCTAGATGTCCTCTCTCAAGCTCCTCTAAAAGCATATCTCCATTTGCCTGGACCACCTCAAGGCCTTCCTTAGTGCAAAACCACAGCATCAATCACTCTGTGAGGCCAATTCTCCTGACTTGTATCTCAGTCCAGAACCCTCATCTCAGTTTCACAGCTGCAGGACCAACACTGTTCATATGATCCTTTCCCTAAAATATGATCCAATCTTCTCTTCCTCAGTTGCACACAGTCTAGGAGACCTAATTATCTCTCCCTGCTCCATGCACAATGTATCATATATCTATAACCTTACTGGCTAATTGGCTTTTGAATTGTTTTCTCCCCCATCTCCACTCTTACCACCCTAGTCCAAGTCCCCACCATCTTTAGCCTACAATCCCAACCATGTCCAATCTAGCCCCCTTCAATCTTTCAATATATTCTCCTTGATGACACAACAAGTATTATCTTTTCAAAACACAAATCTAGTGATGTGACCTCTTATTGAAAACTCTCCATTGGATTCCCATTGCTCTTGGAACAAAAGAAAATTATTTAACACACCTGTAAGGTTCATAGAGTCTGGGATCTCTCCACTCCCCCGTCCCTGTGGCTGTACTTCTCTTGGTCAATGGGCTCCAGCCACATCAACTCCTTTTAGTGCCTTAAATACATGTTTCCCACCTGCTGCAGGCTCAATTCGCTCTGCCCTGCCCTATACCTCGTTAGTTAATGCCTATTCATCTGCTGCTGCTAGGCTAAAGCCCACCTTGTCAAATGAGCCTTTCCTACCCCTCCGGACTATGATCTCAAACACCATGCATTTCCACCTCGTGGCACTTATCACAGTTGTAACTTTATGTTTATTAGTATGATTAGTTCAACAGTGTCAGGCTCCCACATCAGACTGTAGGGCAGGCTGTAATTGTTTTTGTCATGTATTATATCCTCAGCACCTGGCATTGCCAGAAGCTCAATAAGTACTTATAGAATAAATGAGTGAATAAACAAGCAGGAGTAGCTGAGTAACATTAATGCAAACTCTGTAATAAATCACATGCAGTTGTCTAAGGAATAATATAGACACATAAAGAGATGCACATGTCCACTCAAGGAAACTGAACAATCATAAAAAATATGACTCTGGCCTAATTGCTAAGTTCTTTTCTCTAAAGTGTTGGTGAAATCTGTAGACTGGTGGGTTTGGTGAGATGCTTTTGCCCAGAACTTCCTCTTCTCTAATCATAGAGTCCTAAGTCATCCACTGATCCACTTTCTGTCCCTCAGCTATCCACGTGCCAGCAAAACTTCCAGCAGACTGTTCACCTCTTGGTACTAGTTTTTTGTACTGCATCACAGAGATAAAAGACACCCTTTGGCATGGTAGTCAGGGCCCTTCATGACCCAGCAGCCCCTGCTCAGCACCTCCGCTCTCTGATCACTCCCATACCGGGGACATGGCGTTCCAGCCACACTCGGCTCCTCCAACTTCTCCACTTGTGCCATACCTGCTCTCCTCCCAGCCTTCACCTAGGGCCTCCCTGTGCCCAGGACACCCTTCCCAATCCCCCCGGCACCCTTCACACCTCAACTTGGCTATCACCTCCTTTGACAACCTTTGCTGTCATCCAGCAAGGCTTGCTCAGGCGCTTCTCCTTTGCGGGTTCCCAGAACACTGTCTTCCCTGCTCACAGGCCTCCCAGGAAAGTTTCAAGGGTTTCATGGCCTGTGTGCTTTTGGGTCTTTCTTATTAGTCCTCAAAAGTAGTGGCTGTATATTTTTTCAGAGTTGCATCCTCAGAGCTTAGCATGGTGCTAGAAACTAGTAGGTAACTAATAAATACTGATTGAATGAATAGAGAAACCTCGGCTTCTAACATGCAGCAGCTCAGAGTTCAGTCTGCGCTATTGTTCTGCCACTCAGCCTAGTTCTTGTTCTATTTTCCTACACAGATTCAGACCTACTGCAGAGACCCTGAGATGTCTTTCCTAACACTCATTCTACAAATGTGCCTACTATAAATCATTACCTTATGTGCATTACTGAGTATAAGACATTTTGTAGGCGTCTTTGTGTTTTCACGGGAAGAGAATAATTTTGCCAAAATGGGTATAATTTAAAATAATTCTCTCCCCACTAGCACAAAGGCTTGTACTTGACTTGTACAGAACTTCCAAAGCATGTTACAAGAAACATATTATCTAGGATGTTCACTGATATTATACAAAAAGAATATTCCAGAGTAAAATATGTTTGGGGAACACTGGACTAAGCAAAGTTAGGTAGGCATTATTACTGCAGGACTTCTCAGAGGCTTTAACAAGATAATCCACAATCCTCATTGTGAATTTTTAAGAGGTGGACATGGTTCACAGCATTTCCCCAACATATTAAATCACAGCTCCAACCACCCCCAATTTGTGGAGCATATTAAGGAAATAGTCTTCTAGAGAACTCACACTAGGAAATTCTGTGTTGCAAATGCTTTTTGTAACTTACAGTAAATGTTCCTGCAGCTACAGTTAGAAACTCTCTGCTGCTTTACATGGAGTTATAATGTTCAGCAATGTCACATTCCTGTTTGCCTATGTTGATTTACAGATGGATAGCATACAGCAACTCTCATAGTCCCCTGCTTTGTGTAGGAATTTCACGGCCAACAAGATACTGTTTAGGCACAGCTCTGCCTGCAAAGCTCTTCCCACCAGGAAGAATAAACAACATCCACAATGTAATCCACTAGGCCTGGGGTGCCACTAGGACAGTGCCCTGCCACCGAAAACAACAAAAATTACAGAATACAGGTTTCCCTGCCTTTCCAGGAAACAAAAGTGAATTGTTCTTTTCTTTTTCTTATCTTGAACATAGAAATGGCCCAGCTGGTTCTAATCCTTTCCTGGACTGTCCCTGGCACACACATCCAACACACACACACACGCATACACACATACTAGCCAATAATTTTAAAGACCAGCCTATCAAGCTCTAAGTCTTCTTTCATTCAGCAATTTAAAATATATAATTTCTAAAGTACGATGAGAGTCCACCCTCCAATAAATCATTTTGATAAATCTGGTATGGAAGGGTACAGACATGGAATCCACAAAACACAGTTTCACAATGGACTGCAACCCAACATGTGGCCCAAAAGCTTCAGCAGAAGAGGAGACTGTCTCCACTAAACAGCCCAACCCTCAGCCACCCAGGCCAACCTCCTCATGGCTGTGCTGGTGTTTACAGTGTGGGATTCAAGCCACAGAATCTATTTGCAGGACCCTGTATTCTCCTGGATATGATAATAGCTCTATGTTTCCTGTTACTAATCAGTAAGTCTTCAAAACTGAAAACTGGAAAAAGTTAAATCCATTGGGTATAAAAATCATGGAATTATCTACTTCTTTACTATTCCTGATAGCATGTGAGCTGATCTAGTACTTCAACGTGACCCTAGAAAATAGTTCAATTTTATGAGACTCCAAGCTATGCATATCTGAATTTGGCCTATTTAGCTTTGGGGGTAAAACAGGGCAAAAGAAGGACACAGGAACTAAATTTGACCAACATTTATTGAGAGCTTACTCTGTCTTCATCAGTGTGGGATAAGGAAGGGGTAAGAGGTAGGAAGTGCAAGGATAAGTGCTTCTTCCTTGGAGCAACTCACTCTCTTAGGATGGGGACTGGCCTCTACACAAACCACCCAACATTGGAGGAGAAGAAAGATGGAAGGGAAGGAAAGGCAAGGCCCTGCCAAGCCAGAAGGAAAGGTCCAGGCAGGACAGCACAGGCCTGTCATAACAAATGAGCCATTTGCCATCTATAAAGAAATGACTTTATCCTTGATGTTGCTGCTTCAAGGCAAATTTTATATTCAGCCACTTTGTTCTAGGCAGATTCTTGTGACACATTCTAAATAACAACAAAACTCCAGTGCCTCTTTTGACCCTTAACTTTAAAATTGCTGCTGTCAACACTGAAATGTCATCCATGAGCCATAGTATTTGTATTTCTTTCTACACCTAGAACCAAATACAGTAGAACCTCGGTGTGTTGAACACCCAAGGGACAGTAATAAACTGGTCAACATATGGAGGTGGTCAACCTATACTAATATGTACATGTGGTGCTTGTTCAATCTATGAAAATTAGGTAAACCTAAGGAGATGGTCAATGGAGGGAGATGGTCAATCATAGAGGTTCTACTATGAAACTAGAGTTTCAAAAATGAAGCCATCATCCACTACTCCTGTCAACTTCTGGCCAGACAAACCCCTCCAATTTACTTCCACATGACCCTCAAGGGTGATAATGACAGATAAGACTAAGAGAGAGAGAGGGTGAAGGTGAAGAATATTCCCATAGCTGTGTGGCTCACTCATTCAACAATATTCAGCTTAGGAGACAGAAGGCTGAAGAAGACATACTCAGAGAGCTCACAGTCTAACATGGGAAAGGACACACAAACAGATCACACAATAAGAGTAAGCATGGCCAATATCAAACACTAGAGTGTGTGGGACACCGGCCTCAGTAGCCTACATGTGTAACTCATTTCCTCAGTACACTTTCATCATTCCTATTTTATGGATGAGGAAACTGAGGCATAGACAAGGAATTACTAGAATTCAAATCCAGGAAGTTTGTCTCCAGAGCCGCACTCTCTACCCTCACCTTGAACTTCAATCCCACACTCCCCACTTACTCATGCGCCTTCTGCGTCCCCCTCCCATCAAGTTTCCCAAAATTTCATATGACCTTTTTCTTTTCTTTCCTTTCATTTCCTTCTGATTCCCATAAACTTATTCAGATGGCTAGAAGAGAATAGTGAGAGATTGTGTTGTGTGATTGGTTTTGGACACAACACAGATACTTGTCTTCTTAACTTTTTTTTTTTTAATTCAAACCTTGAACTGTGACAAGCACAAGTTACACCTGACTCAGTAGTGGAAGCAGAAACACAAAACAAAACAAATAGGTGATAACCTTTCAATGTATCTGTAAGCCAATTAGAAAATGTGATAAGAGGGACTTTTAATTCACTTATCATTTTTTCCCCAAGTATCAAGGTATATGCCATACACAAAAATACTCATGCTGGTCTGATTGAAAAACTGTTGAATTTGTTGTAGGGCTTTCTACTTCTCAAAAACTCCCAACACATACCTAATCTTCCTCAAAACAATCTCACAAGGCAGATTTTACTTCATTTAACAGGTAACAAAGATAAAGCTTAGAGACTTTCTTAAAAGTCAAAAATAATCTGAGTACTTAAATATGATTTCTGTACAAAACATAATCATAATTTTTCTACAAAATAGTCACCCTACTTTTGATACAAGGGTCACACATTCAAGGGGCGGTACAAGGGACCCCAGTTTCCTAGGCCTGGTCAATTTCATGAAGGGAACACCCTGAAATTTTGTCCCCAGCTGGAGGCACTGCATTTATTCATTTGTTAATATGCTCAATAACTTTGAAAAGGTCATTTTCTACCCAACAAGTCCTGACCTAGACAAACGACCCATGTGGAGACTTCCAACTTGAGTCTTTCCCTTTGCCAGAAGCTTTGGTGCTTCTTACTCCTTCTGTATTCCTTTCCATCTGATAAATCCTATCTTACCACTGATCTATGGGTTCATTCTTCAAATCCCCAAGACCAATGACCTACTGAAGAAAGAAATTCCAGTAACACTTTGGAAAACAAACTACCAGAGCTTACCCACCACCATTGGGAGAAACTATTTTTTGGAACTCTATTTCCAAAAGTAGAACAACCAAAGTACATCTGCTCAACCTGAGCAGCCCTTAACACTACTGAATTTCACTCTGGTAGGTCTCCTAACCTCACATTTAGCCCCACTCACAGTGGGCTTCAGGGTGTTGAAAGAAACACTGTGTTTAACTTCTGTGTAACCAAGACTCGACACTTGACTCTTCATATTTTTCTAGTTGCAGCTGTGAGTGTTCAGGTTCAAAGTCAAACAAACCGCTGTTTGTTTCAAGTGATACACTGAAGTGTTTAAATTCTCCAACTGCTGAAGGTAAGGGCTTATCTATCTATATATACCTGGGGCCCACCAATCCCCACAGTTAAAAACACTTAAAGAAAAAAATAACCTCTCTTTAAAAAGAGGAAAAATAAATGATATGATTCAAGTGTAAAGAATGCTGGGCAATCACTAAATGCTTTGAGACCTTCAGTGGTCAGTTTCAGGGGCAAAGGAGGAAAGGGGTAAGCCCAGTTCACTTGTAACTTTTCCTCCTAACAGGGACACATTGAACAGCAAAAGAGGCATGGATTTTGGAATCCAACATAACTCCCCTAATTAAAACTCTGTTAGCCTCCTCCTTTTTTATTTCAATAAATTTAGAGAGTACAGGTTGAATTGTTACATGTATATATTGCATTGTGGTGAAGTCTGGGCTTTTTATGAGCCTATCACCTGAATAGTGTCCACAGTACCCCACAGGTAATTTTCATCCCTCACCACCTCCCTCTCTCCTCCGGTGAGTCTCCAGTGTCCATTATACCTTTCTGTGTTCTCTTGAATAGCCATAGTTTAGTTCCTACTTATAAGTGAGAACATGTAGCATTTATTTTTCTGTTCCTGAGATACTTCGCTTAGGAGAATAGTCTCCAGTTCCACCCAAGTTTCACCCAAGTTGCTGCAGATGCCATTATTTCATTTTCTTACTGCTAAGAGTATTTCATGGTACTTATTTTCGTAATCTACCCATCAGTTGACAGGCACATATGTTGATTCCTATCTTTAATTGTAAATTGTGCTGCAATTAACTTATAAAAACAGGTATTTTTTCTAGGTAGATGTCCCCTAGTAACATTGCAGGATCAAATAGTAAAACTACTTTTAGTTCTTGGAGGAATCTCCAAACTGATCGCCATAGAAATTTTACTAATTTACACTCCCACCCATGGTGTATAAGGGTTTCCTTTCATTGCATCCATGCCAACATCTACTGCTTTTGACTTATTAATAATAGCTATTTTAATTGGAATAAGAAGGAATCTCCTTGTGGGTTGTAATTTGCATTTCCTTGATGGTTAATAATGTTGAGCATTTTTTCATATGTTTGTTGGCCATTTTTATATCTTCTTTAGAAAATGCTTGTTCATGTCTTTTACTTTTTTACTTTTTAAAGGGGGTTGTTTATTTTTTTCCTGCTGAGTTGTTTGAGTTCCTTGTAGATTCTAAATATTAGTTCTTTGTTGATGTATAGTTTGTGAACATTTTCTCCCTTTCTAAAGGTTGCCTATTTACTCCTTGGGTTATTTCTTTTGCCTTGAAAAATCTTTTTAGTTTAATTAAAACCCATTTTTCTCTTTTTGTTTTTATTCCATTTGCTTTTCGTATCTTACTCACAAATTGTTTTGCCTAATGCAATGTCCAGAAGAGTTTTACCTGGACTTTCATTTAGGATTTTTTATTATTTCAGGTCTTACCATTGGATTAAAATAGATTAAAGACTTAAATGGTAAAACCTTAAAATTAACATGGATTATGTTCATTTTTGTATATGATGAGAGAAATCCAGTCTCATTCTTCTGCATATGACTATTCAATTTTCCCAGGATCATTTATTAAAAAGAATGTCCTTTCCCCAGTATGTGTTGTCAAAATTGTCAAAGAAAACTTGGCTATCAGTATATGGCTTTATTTCTGGATTCTCTATTCTGTTCTGTTAATCTGTGCATCTACTTTTATAGCAGTATTACGCTATGTTAATTACCATAGCCTTGTAGTATAATTTAAGGTCGGGCAATGTGATGATGCCTGATTTGTTCTTTTTGCTCAAGACTGCTTTGGCTATTTGGGCTCTTTTTTCTTTCCATATGAATTTTAGAATTTTTTTCTAATTCTGTGAAAAATGTTGCAGGTATTTGATAGCAATTGCATACTTAAACAGTAGGGTCATTTACCAATATTGATTCTTCCAATTCACTAGCATTGGGGTATTTTTCCATTTGTTTGTGTTGTCTAAAATTTCTTTCATTGGTGATTTGTAGTTCTTCTTGTGGAGATGCTTCATCTCCTTAGTTAAATTTATTCCAAGGTAATTTATTGCTCTATTTTATTTTGCAGCTATAGAAAAATGGATTGAGTTCTTAATTTTAGTCCTCTGCTTAGTCATTTTTGGTGTATAAAAATGCTTTTGATTCATGTATATTGATTTTACAACCTGAGACTTTGCTGAATTCCTTTATCAAGTCTTCTATCCTTTTGAAGGAGTCTTTTTTATGTTTTTTTTATTTTTTAAAACCTTTTTCATTTATTTATTTTTTTATTGTCATTTGTACATAGATCATGTATACATTTATGCCATTATGAGAGTCAATGTGTTAATTATTTGTACAAATTGGAGTGCTTACATCCTACTAATCAACATAGACTTCACCTTTTTTACCCAATTACAGCATTAAGACATTTATGTTCTACACCTATTAGATCCAACTTGTACTTGCAATATGCTCCTTAGGTGTGGTCCCCTACTAACCCTCCTTCTATCGACCCACCCTCCTCCTTTTCTCTCTCCCTTCCCTTCCCTCCTCCATCCTAGGCTATAGTTGTGTTACAGTTTTCATATACAAGTGTGAGAGATTATAAATTGGTTTCACAGTATGACTTGACATTGACCTGCATATGCTGAACCATTCTTGCATCCCCAGGATGAAACCCATTTAGTTGTGGTGAATTATCCTTTGATGTGCTGTTGAATATGTTGAATATTTTTTTCCCATTCCTGAGATACTTTACTAAGAAGATTTTCCAGCTCCATCCATGTAAACATAAAGAGGTAAAGTCTCCATTTTTTTAATGCTGCATATCATGGTATACATATAGCACAATTTATTAATCCATTTATGGGTCAATGGGCACTTGGGTTTCTTCCATGATTTGGCAATTATGAATTGAGCTGCAATGAACAATCTGGTGTAAATATCTTTATTGCCAAATGATTTTTGGTCCTTTGAATATACACCTAGAAGAGGAATTGCAGGGTCAAATGGCAGGTCTATATTTAGATCCCTGAGTATTCTCCAAACTTCCTCTTTTGAAGGAGTCTTTAGGGTTTTCTAAATATCCCTTAGCAAAGATGAATAATTTAACTTACTCTTTTTCAATTTATGGGCCCTTTTTTTCTTTCTCTAACCTGATTGCTCTGGCTAAGACTTCTAGTACCAGGTTGAATAGAAATGGTAAAAGTGGGCATCCTTGTCTTGTTCCCATTCTTAAGGGGAATACTTTCAACATTTCCCCCATTCAGTATGATGTTATTCTTAAGGGGAATGCTTTCAACATTTCGATTCAGTATGATGTTAGCTGTGGGTTTGTTACATATAGCTTTTATTATTTTGAGCTATGTTCCTTTTTTTATTTTTTCTTACCTTTTTTGGTCTGGCTTTTTCCAATCAGTATAATTATCTCTTTTTTTTTTTTTAATAATTTTATTGAATCATAATTATGTACATTGGTGCAATCACAGGGCACGATTCATATACATTCAGAAACATTTTGATCATACTGTTACAGATATCCTTCATGGCATTTCCTTGATCACTAT
>CAUYON010000880.1:0-21510 GCA_963573935.1 Arctocebus calabarensis
CAGCCTGTCTCTTTCCCATTTGGTCAAAAATGTGGGTATGAAAGCCCAGCTGGGCCCAGGAGCCTGCCCTGCTCATCCATCTCCAGGGTCCTCAGTGCTTTCAAGTAAAGACCAAACATCCCAGCTGGCATTCAAGTCTCCGGGCTATGTGCCCCTCCATCTCCCCATGCTAGATGAGGACTTACTGAGCACCACTAATAGGTTAGGAAGTACAAAGAGGCCATCCAAGCACACACGACTTGCACATCAGAGCTCACTTTCTATTGGGGACAGAAATGCATTCTCTGCCCCGGCTTCTCTAACAAAAACACCTCCTGTCCTTTCTTGTGTCCTTCTCCGTTCTGTTTTCTGGCCACTTCCAGCCAAGATCCATGAAGAGATTGACCAGGTAATTGGACCGCAGCGGATCCCAAGTGTCAATGACAGGGTCAAGATGCCCTACACGGATGCCGTGATCCATGAGATACAGAGGCTGCTAGACTTTGTACCCATGGGTGTCCCCCACAGTGTCATCCGAGACACCCATTTCCGAGGCTACCTTCTGCCCAAGGTGGGTTTGCAGCTTCATTGCCACCTTGTCACCCTCCCCTGTACCCCTCCTTCCTCCTGGTTCCCTGGCCCCATAATCCAACACTGATTTCTCCTAACTTCTCCCATTTTCACCCCAGGGCACAGATGTATTTCCCCTGCTTGGCTCAGTCCTGAAGGACCCCAAATACTTCCGCTACCCAGATGCCTTCTATCCCCAACACTTCCTGGATGAGCAGGGCTGTTTCAAGAAGAGTGAAGCCTTTGTGGCTTTTTCCTCTGGTAGGTTTCCCTGGTCTAACTCCCCTGACACCAGGTGTGTGCTGGGTCTACCCTCCAGCCATTGCTCTGTATTTGAAGTTCAAGTCAAAATGGGAAGTTGAAGATTCTATCATAGGACCACAAAATTTTAGAGTCCCGGAATCAGGGAATATTAGAAACATTGACTCTGATAATTAGAAAAAAAGTTAGTCTTGGAGTAGCACTAAACAGGGGGCCAGCAAACTTTCTGTTAAGGACGAAATAAAAAATATTTTCATTGTTCTAGCTAGATGGTCCCCTTGCCATTTTACTATGCAAGCAACTGTAGACAACTTTTACTTTTTATTATTATTTTTTTTTAGGGACAGAGTCTCACTTTGTCACCCTCAGTAGAGTGCCATGGCATCACAGCTCACACTAACCTCCAAGTATCTCTACTTTGAGGCCACATGAACATAGACAGTAGGGCAGATTCACCCAATAGACAGTGGCTTGCCCACCTGAAGCATGAAATTTTTGTGCGAAGGCATTTTAAGCGTGTATCAGCTAGGACCTAGAGTCAGGGCAGTGGCTGGGAAACTGGACTTCACTCCAGCACGAACAAATGGTGGCACCTCGGGTGAACTACTTCGGCTCCCCATCTGTGAAATGGAGATTACTCTCTCCCAACAATCATAAGGGGCATTACCAGGAGTAAGCATTATTTAAGTGTGAGCTCTCACTTTTTTCCTCACCAGAGTCTGACACCTGATAGACATTTGATAAACCTTTGAGGAACTGGAATGAACACAATGATCCTTCAAAACCATTCAATCGCGGAATGGGGGGAGGCCTAGCCATCAGGGAAGTAGCTGCCACGTGCTGGGTCCCTACAAATGCAGGACGTCATGAGTTCTAAATATAGGACCCCGAATAGCATTTACAAAAATCCTTTATACAGTGGGTACAATCACGACCCCGAAGATGCTACTGAGGCTCTGCGGGTGGTCAATCTACGCGCTCCAGACACCTCTGTCCCCTGTGCAGGTGTGACGTTCCCTGCTGCCCTTTCTTCTGCCTGCAGGAAAGCGCGTATGTCTGGGAGAGGCCTTGGCACGCATGGAACTCTTCCTTTACCTCACCTCCGTTCTTCAGAACTTCTCTCTGCGCCCCCTAGTGCCGCCTGCCGACATCGACGTCACTCCCAAGCTCTCTGGCTTTGGTAACATCCCGCCAACCTATGAGTTGTGCCTGGTGGCCCGCTGAGCGCCCCCTATTGGGCAGGAAACGAACAGCAAGGAACAGAGCTTGGCTCTCACGACGTCAACCCATCCTCACAACATCCGTACAACACGGCACCACTTTTCCTGTCATGGCTTCACAATCAGCTACAATCATCTGAAACTACACAGTAGTATATCTTCTACATGCAGAAGAAAAGCACTGTCCTGCCCAAGATTCTCATCTAAGCCAACAACTTTGATGCTGACTTCATGACGTCTGCCTAAGTTTCCACCTGCACTCAATTTTTCTTATAGATTCTCCGTTTTTACAATTGTCCTTTTTTTGTGTGGGCCCTGATAATGATCAAAACGTGATTTACATTACTTTCTCATCTTGATTCTCATCTTCTCCCACTAGCTACCCAAAAGTCAACAAAGAATTTAAGACCTTGTGTGCAGCATGTTTATTGTGTATTTGTGTGTGACACCAAAGTGGGGCACAGGAAACAACTTGAAATGGGAGTTTTTACTTCTTGTTCACTGTCTTCCCTGCCAGCCCCCTCCAGGGATTTCCCTCTGGTTGGGACTCCCCTGAAACACCCCAGCCTCATCCATTTTGCTGACATACAACCTTTCCCCACCATCATGTCTTCTCAACTTGCTTTCCTGGTTGCTCCCATTACAGATACCCATTCCAAATATTCCCCTCACCATTTTGAAAACAGTTCAATTGTTTACAGCTTGTATTATTCCAGTTCCAAATTCCATCAACTTGGTCAACTGATGAAAACCTTCCCCCATGTTTCATATATTCAAGCACTATTTATTGAATATTCAAAAAATATCAATATATCATTCAGGTACTTGGGATACATCACTATACAGAAATAACAAATACTCCTACCATTGGAGAGCTTACATTCTAGTGATGAGGTAGACAATAAAGCATAAATGTAATAAATAAATTATTATAGTGTGTTAGAAAATTAAAGCAGCAGCTCGGTGCCCATGGCACAGTGGTTATGGCACCAGCCACATACACCGAGGCTGGTGGGTTCAAACCCAGCCTGGGCCAGCTAAACAACAATGATGACAACCTCAACAAAAAATAGCTGGGCATTGTGATGAGCAGCTGTAGTCCCAGCTACTTGGAAGGCTGAGGCAAGAGAATTGCTTAAGCCCAAGAGTTGGAGGTTGCTGTGAGCTGTGATGTCACAGCACTCTACCAAGGCCAACATAGTAAGATTCTGTCTCAAAAAACAAAAAATTGAAAAGAAAAGCAGGGAAGTGGAATACATGTTCTTGGGTAGGGTGGTGTCATGGCACGCTTGCCGATATATGACAAGGGAGTGTTCTCTTGGAAAACAGCAGAATCACAACTCAGGAGGATGTGTGATCAGGAATCCACAAGGAGACCAGTGCAGCCGGAGTGGAGGAAGGTAGAGAGTAGAAATAAATAAGATGAGGAGAGTCACTGAGGCCCAGACAGTGGGGGGCCCTGTGGGCCAAGTAAGGACTCGGCTTTTACCTTGAGAGTGATCAAGGTCCTTGGGGGAGCTACTGCAGGTGGTGACATGCACTGGCATATTTTACAAGGCTCACACTGATCATGGCAATGGTGACTAGATGCAGGAGGTCTTGTGTACAAAAGCCAAACCAATCAGAGGGCTACTGGATGTGGTAATGTTGGCTCAGACACAGCAGAACCAATGGAGTTGGGGAGAAGATGGTGGATTTAGAATCTACTGTAATGTATCAGATGGCAGGTTTGCTACTGTATTGTATGTAGGGTGTGAGAGCAAACGGCATTAGGGTATGACCCCAAGGATCAAATGTCTTCCTTTTTCACCTCTTCTTCCCGGGGAACCTCAGGACTTGTAAAGTCAGGGTTCCTATTCTTTTTTGTTGTTGTTGTTGTTTGTTTATTTTTATTAAATCATAACTGCACATTGATGCATTTATGGGGTTCAGTGATTTGATATACAATGTGAAATGCTTACATTGAACTGATTAACACATCCATGACAAAAAATGAATTTTGCTACTTAAAGAAGCAGGGCTATTGACTACTGTAAACTGATTGTTTAGCTCATAAAACCAATGGGAATGCTGGAAAAACAGGCAAAGAATATGAGTAGTCAAAAAAGAAAGAGTAGGGGAGGGTGAAGCAAGATGGCAGCTGAGTAAAAGCTTCCTTGCAACTGGGCACAGTGAGACTGGGGAGAGAAGACTTCAGGCATCTCTGGCTGGTGGGACCTGCCCAGAAACATCCCTTTGGGGATACAGGGAGATAGTGTGAGACTTCTGGACCCCTGAGGAAGGCAAAAGCAGTGGAGATCTGGACTCACCAAAACCCTAGTCCAGAGGCATGGCAATTTAAAGAGCAGGAGGACTTGAAAGGAAAATTAGGGCAAGAAAACAGATAAAAGAAATCACTCATGAGGAAGAATCAGCAGAAAACTCCTGGAATCATGAAAAACCAGTCCAGAGCAACCCCCACAAGGGGCTGTGAGGTAGGTACTGCAGAGGATTCCACCTATAAGGAAATGTTAGAAATGACAGAAAGGAAATTTAGAATACAGATGATGAAAACAATCAAGGAAATAAAGGAAACAATGAAGGAAAATGCTGATAAAGTGGAAAAAGAAATCCCAAAACAGAATCAACTAAGAGATGAACGCTATGAAGAATATAAAAAGGATATGGCAGAGCTGAGGGAACTGAAGCAGTCAATTAGGGAACTTAAAGATGCAGTAGAAAGTATGAACAACAGATTAGACCATGCAGAAGAAAGAATCTCAGAGGTAGAGGACAAAGCTCTTGAGACAACTCAGGTAGTTAAAGAGGCAGAAAAGAAGAGAGAGAAAGCATAACATTCGTTGACAGAATTATGGGACTCTATGAAGCATTCAAACATACGAGTTATAGGTATCCCAGAAGGGGAAGAAGAATGCCCCAGGGGAATGGAAGCCATACTAGGGAATATTATAAATGAAAATTTCCCATATGTCACCAAAGATTCTTACATTCTCCTTTCAGAGGGATATTGGACCCCAGGTCGCCTCAACTCTAACTGAGCTTCCCCAAGACACATAGTGATGAACCTGTCCAAAGTCAAGACAAAAAAGAAGATTCTTCAAGCCGCCAGGAGTAAGCACCAGTTGTCCTACAGGGGAAAATCCATCAGGGTGACTGCAGACTTCTCTACTGAAACTTTCCAAGCAAGAAGACAATGGTCATCTACCTTTAATCTCCAGAACAATCTCCAGCCCAGAATTCTATATCCTGCGAAGCTAAGTTTTAAAATTGACGGAGAGGTGGTGTTTGAGAAAGGAGGCATGTACCTGCACACCAGCACTAAGAAGTACCAGGATCCCGACTCCCTCATCGCTGGCGTCATCTGCATTGTGCAGAAGGACAATGACGTCCTTCTGCTCTGGGCTCTTGTAGAGGAGGCTGGAGATTCCACTCATATTCTTTTCTCCAAGAAGGATTCCAGCGGGGATGACTCCTGTACCTCCGAGGAGCCGACCTTTGACCCTGGCTATGAACCCGACTGGGCTGTCATCAGCACCCTGCAGCCACAGTCCCGCCACTCACAGTCCACAAGAGGTGCAGAGCCCAGCTCCTCCCAGGGCTCCTGGGCCTTCTCCGTGAGTCTGGGGGAGCTCAATTCCATCCGCCGTTCCAAGCTGGGCCTCAGCTGGGCTACTTGGTTCTGGTGACCCAGGCTGGAGGCTCCCTGCCTGCCCTGCACTTCCACCGTGCCCTTCTTCCACCCGTGCCCTGCTCAGTGTCCTCAGCCACTACCTGCTGTTGGCCAGGTCCCCACAGGACTCCCGTCTCTACCTTGTCTTCCCTCACGACTCCTCCACCCTCTCCAACTCCTTCCATCACCTGCAGCTCTTTGACCAGGACAGCTCCAATGTGGTGTCTCGCTTCCTCCAGGACCCCTATGCTACCACCTTTAGCAGCTTCTCCCCAGCGACTAACTTCTTCCGGGGAGCCCTGCAGCCCCACCCTGCGAGGGCCTCTCCTGACCTTCCCCCACCACCTGATGACGAGCCAGAGCCAGGGTTCGAGGTCATATCCCATGTGGAGCTGGGACCTCGGCTGGCTGTGGAGTGGGGTCCTCCTGTCACTGAGGAAGAGTGGACTTGCCATGTGGGCCCTGAGGGCCGCCTTCAGCACATCTCAGAGCTGAAGAGCCGGATCTTCTCCAGGGGTCTGAACCCAGGACTGTGGTGCGAGGCATGGAAATTCCTCCTGGGATACCTCAGCTGGGAGGGCTCAACCAAGGAACACAAGACCCATGTGCGCAGAAAAACGGATGAGTATTTCCGTATGAAGTTGCAGTGGAAATCTGTGAGCCCTGAGCAGAAGCGGAGGAACTCACTCCTACATGGATACTGCAGCCTCATAGAGAGAGATGTGAGCCGCACTGACAGGACCAACAAGTTCTATGAGGGTCAAGAACCCAGGGCTGGGCCTGCTGAATGACATCCTGCTTACATACTGCATGTACCACTTCGACCTCGGCTATGTCCAGGGCATGAATGACCTTCTCTCCCTGATCCTTTACGTCATTCAGAACAAGGTGGATGCCTTCTAGTGTTTCTGTGGCTTCCTGGAGGCCATGCAAGGGAACTTCAAAGAGAGTCAAGAGACCATGAAGCGGCAACTTGGGCAACTTCTGCTTCTCTTGAGGGTTCTGGATCCTCCACTATGTGACTTTCTGGACTCCCACGACTCAGGCTCTCTCTGCTTCTGCTTCTGGTGGCTGCTCATCTGGTTCAAGAGGGAATTTCCTTTCCCGGATGTCCTTCAGCTGTGGGAGGTGCTATGGACAGGGCTTCCTGGCCCCAATCTGCACCTGTTGGTGGCCTGCACCATCCTGGACATGGAACGGAATACCCTCATGCTGTCTGGCTTTCATTCCAATGAGATCCTCAAGCACATTAACAAATTGACCATGAAGCTCAGCGTGGAGGAAGTGCTGACTCCGGCTGAGGCACTCTACCTGCAGCTCACTGCCTGCCCCAAGCTGCCTTACAACGTGCAGGAAGTGCTGGGTCTGGTGCCGCCCGCAGAGCCCCACAGCCCTTCACCACCTGCCTCCCCTCTTCCCTTGTCACCCACCCAATCCCCACTGGCCCCTCTGCCCCCTGCAGATACAACCCTGCAGCCCGACAGCAGCCTGGAGATCCTGCCAGAGGATGAAGATGGCTCAGGCCCCTAACCCAGCAGGAGAGCGCACTGGCACTTTATCTCACCCAGCTGCAGGGACAGGGTGGAGGCAGGGATGAGGGGGTATGCTCCCGATAAGCTGACTTCATTCATTAACCGCCCTTCTCATGGCCAGTCAGCCGTGTTGTTGAGGGAAGGAGCCTCCACTTTGGCTTTGACCTGGATGGGGAAGGGGTAGTGGCTCAGAAGTCCCTTTTGTGGCTCTGCAGAGCAGAAGCCTGACCTCTTGGCCAGTGAGACACAGGAGAGGCCCCTTGAGGACGAGTGATGGGGTTTGCTGGAAGGTAGGGCCCTTCACCTGCTTGATTTGGGGTTTGAGAGGAGTGACTTAGGGCTGGGGCTGCCACCTAGTAGCTGTGCTGGGACACTTCCCAGACATAACTGACAGGCAAGGGCCTGTGGAGCTGCACACTCTGGAGATCTTGCCTACCAGCTGTTTCTGTCCAGAAAAATAAACTCATGTTTAAGCCACTGGAAAAAAAAATAAAATTGATGGAGAACTCAAATCATTTACTAATATACAAACACTGAGGAAATTCACCACAACAAGACCAGCTCTACAGGAAATACTCCAACCTGTTCTCCACACTCATCATCACAATGGATCAACAGCAAAATAAGAACTCAGAAATTAAAGGACAGAGCCTAACTTCCACACTGATGCAAAAGATAAAATTAAGCAATGGACTCTCACAAAATAAGATGAATAGAACACTACCACACTTATCAATTATCTCAATAAATGTTAATGATATCAATTCCCCACTAAAGATGCATAGATTGGCTGACTGGATTAAAAAACACAAACCATCCATTCATTGTCTGCAGGAAACATACTTAGCTTCAAAAGATAAATTAAAACTCCAAATTATGAGTTGGAAGACAATTTTTCAGGCAAACGGAATGCAGAAGAAAAGAGGAGTTGCAATCTTATTTTCAGATACATGTGGATTTAAAGCAACCAAAGTCAAAAAATACAAAGATGGTCACTTTATATTGGTCAAGGGAAAAATACAGCAAGAAGATGTTTTAATTCTAAATATTTATGCACCCAATTTAAATGCTCTTAGATTCTTGAAACAGACCTTATTTAGTCTGAGCAATATGATATCCTATAATACCATAATACCAGGGGACTTTAACACTCCTCTTACAGAGCTGGACAGATCCCCTAAACAGAAATTAAACAAAGATATAAGGAACTTAAATGAAATCCTAGAATAACTGTTCTTGATAGACGCATATAGAATATTCCATCCCACAGACAAAGAATATATATTCTTCTCATTGGGCCATGGAACATTCTCCAAAATTGATCATATCCAGGGACACAAAACAAACCTCAACAGAATCAAAAAATTGAAATTTTACCTTGTATTTTCTCAGATGACAAGGTACTAAAGGTGGAACTCAACTCCAACAAAAATGTTCAACTCCACACAAAGGCAGGTAAATTAAACAACCTTCTGTTGAAGGACAGTTGGGTGCAGGAAGAAATAAAACAGGAAATCACTAACTTCCTTGAGCACAACAACAATGAAGACACAAGATACCAAAACATGTGGGATACTGCAAAAGCAGTTCTAAGAGGAAAATTTATTGCTTTAGATGCCTACATTCAAAAAACAGAATGAGAGCACATCAACAAACTCACAAGCCATCTTATGAAATTGGAAAAAGAAGAAAAATCTAAGCCTAAACCCAGCAGAAGAAAAGAAATATCCAAAACTAAATCAAAGATCAATGAAGTTGAAAACAAAAGAATCATTCAGAAAATTAATGAAACAAAAAGTTGCATTTTAAAAAAAATAAATAAAATAAACTTTTGGCCAAACTAATTAGAAATAGAAAAGTAAAATCTTTAGTAACCTCAATCAGAAATGATAAAGGGAAAATTATAACTGATGCCACAGAGATACAAGAGATCATCTCTGAATACTATCAGAAACACTATGCCCAGAAATTTGACATTGTGAAGGAAATGGATGAATATTTGGAATCAGACGCTCTTCCTAGCCTACGGCAGGAATAAATAGGGCTCCTAAACAGACCAATTTTAAGCACTGAAGTACAGAAACAATAAATAATCTTCCAACCAAAAAATGCCCTGGTCCGTATAGCTTCACACCAGAATTCTATCAAACCTTCAAGGAAGAGCTTATTCCCATACTGCAGAAATTATTCCAAAAAATTGAGGAGGAAGGAATCTACCCCAACACGTTATATGAAGCAAACATCACCCTGATACCAAAACCAGGAAATGACCCAACCAATTTCACTCATGAATATTGATGCAAAAATTCTCAACAAAATCCTAGCCAATAGATTACAGCTTATCATTAAAAAAGTCATACATCATGATCAAGTAGGTTTCATCCCAGGGATGCAAGGCTGGTTTAACATATGTAAGTCTATAAATATCATCCACCATTTTAACAGAAGCAAAAACAAAGATCATATGATCCTCTCAATAGTTGCAGAAAAAGCATTTGATAAAATCCAGCATCCTTTTCTAATTAGAACACTGAAGAGTATAGGCATATGTGGCACATTGCTGAAACTGATCGAAGCTATCTATGACAAACCCACAGCTAATATTTTACTGAATGGACTAAAACTGAAAACTTTTCCTCTTAGAACTGGAACCAGACAAGGTTGTCATCTGTCACCATTATTATTAAATGTAGTGCTGGAAGTGCCAGCCACTACCATTAGGCGAGACAAGGAAATAAAGGGCATCCAAATGGGAGCAGAGGAGGTCAAACTCTCTTTCTTTGCTGACAACATGATATTATGCATACAGAACCCCAAAGACTCAACCACAAGACTCCTGGAAGTCATCAGAAAATTCCGTAATGTCTCAGGATATAAAATCAATATCCACAAGTCAGTAGCCTTTGTATATGGCAATAACAGTCAAGATGAGAGGCTAATTAAGGACACAACTCCCTTCACCATAGCTTCAAAGAAAATGAAATACCTAGGAATATACCTAACAAGGGAGATGAAGGACTTCTATAAAGAAAATTATAAAATTCTAAGAAAGGAAACAGCATGGATATTAACAAATGGAAGAACATACCATGCTCATGGCTGGGAAGAATCAACATTGTTAAAATGTCTATGCTTCCCAAAGCAATCTACATATTTAATGCCATCCCTATTAAGATACCAACATTGTACTTTCAAGAATTGGAGAAAATGATTCTGCATTTTATATGGAACCAGAAAAAAACCCGTGTAGCTATGGCAGTTCTTAGCAATGAAAACAAAGCTGGGGGCATCACCATACCAGATTTTAGGCTGTACTACAAAGCCATAGTGGTCAAGACAGCTTGGTACAGGCACATAAAATAAAGACATAAACTTTTCAAATTGAACACAAAACCAGGAAATGAAACTAACATCTTACAACCACCTAATCTTTGATAAACCAATCAAGAACATACGTTGGGGGAAAGACTCCCTATGCAATAAATGGTGCTGGGAGAACTGGATATCCACATGTAAAAAACTGAAGCTGGACCCTCACTTTTCTCCACTCACAAAAATTGATTCAAGATGGATAAAGGACTTAAAAATTTAAGGCATGATGCAATAAAAATCCTGAAAGAAAGCATAGGAAGAACACTGGAAGATATTGGCCTGGGGAAAGACTTCATGAAGAAGACTGCCATGGCAATTGCAACAACAAAAATAAACAAATGGGACTTAGTTAAACTCAAAAGCTTCTGTACAGATAAGGAGACAACATCCAAAGCAAATAGACAACCTACCCAATGGGAAATGATATTTGCATATTTTGAATCAGACAAAAGCTTGATAACTAGGGTCTACAGAGAACTCAAATTAATCCACATGAAAAAAAGCCAACAATCCCATATATCAATGGGCAAGAGACATGAATAGAACCTTCTCTAAAGAAGACTAATGAATGGCTAATAAACATATGAAAAAATGCTCATCATCCCTAATTATTTGAGAAATGCAAATCAAAACCACCCTGAGATGCCATCTAACTCCACATGGAGAATGGTCCACATCACAAAATCTCAAAACTGCAGATGCTGGTGTGGATGTGGAGAGAAGGGAAGACTTTTACACTGCTGGTGGGACTGCAAACTGATACAACCTTTTTGGAAGGAAGTATGCAGAGCTCTCAAAGAACTCAAACTAGACCTCCCATTTGATCCTGCAATCCCACTACTGGGCATCTACCCAGAAGGAAAAAAATCCTTTATCATAAGGACACTTGCACTAGACTGTTTATTGATGCTCAATTTACAATTGGTAAAATGTGGAAACATCTAAATGCCCATCAACTCAGGAATGGATTAACAAGCTGTGGTATATGTACACTATGGAGTACTATTCAACCATTAAAAAAAAAATGGAGACTTTACAGCCTTTGTACTTAACCTGGATGGAAGTGGAACACATTATACTTAGTAAAGCATCACAAGAATGGAGAAGCATGAATGCCTTGTACTCAATTTTAATATGAGGACAATTAATGACACTTAATGACACAGTGGAGGTGAGGGTAGGGGAGAGCAGAGAGAGAAGGAATGATGGAGGGTTGGGGAAAGGAAGAGCAGAGAGGAGGAAGGAGTGAGGGGGGTGGGGTATTGGTGTGTGCCACACCTTTTGGGGGCAAAACACGATTGTAAGAGGGACTTTACCTAAGAAATGCAACAGTATAACCTGGTTTCTTGTACCCTCAATGAATCCCCAACAATAATGAAAAAAAATTGGCAAAAAAATAAATAAATAAATAAATAAATCCATCTTCCTCCAGGACATACAAAAGCCATCTTGGTTGTGTGTTCAACTAGAAATGTTAGAGACAAGCTAACTCTTGCTAAAGTGATCATAACTGTTCAATGCTGGTTTTCAATATGGCCCCAGGTCTCTTTTCAGCACTGCCCATCTTGAAACACTTGTTGATATATATATTCTTTCAACCAACTAGAACTCTGTGCTATTGGCCCCTAACCTCCTCCCACTGTTCTGCACACCTGTATGTACATGATTTCCTCTTTCTAGAATTTTCTTCTAGTTATTTTTGCCAGTTGAAATCCTTTGTGACTTTCAAGGTTCACTTCAAAAGCTCTTTCATAAAGCCTGTAAAGAAGAAACAGCTGGATGCTAAATCTTAAAATCCTTTATGAGCTGCCAGTAGCAGATGACACCACCTCTGCTGGATTTCTGAGGGTTATTTTCATGGGATTCACTCCAAAAGAAAAGAAAAACAAAAACAAAAAAGAAAGGTCTTGATTTCTAGATAGAGATTAGTAACAAATCCTGAGTTCTCTTCTGTTCTAGCACACACAGCTGAGCCATGTATTTCATCCACCACATTTATCCTTTTTATTATAATACCAGGAATAAGATGTACCTCATTTCTAAAGGGTCCCAAATAAATGCCATTTCAGAACACTGCACCCTCCAAAAACCATATCAGCCAAATGAAATGGAAGAGAGCAAACACAAAGAAGAAATTTAAATTCTTCCTTTCTCCCATGGAAAGAAAGCTCCACTCATTATAATAGTATCTTAAATGTGCATAATTGAGGATTTAATTTTCTCTATCCTATATTCATTGTTATATTAATCTTCTGTCTTTGGATAGGTGGTCTTACTGATCATATTTTGATCTTAGTGGTTAGAATAGGAATAGTTATCTCTCCCCTATAGACTAGAAAGAGATACCCACAAGTCTTTTTCCTGACCTGCTACCCTAGAACACAGACATGTTGTCTCTCTCATAACATTTAAATTATTTTATCTTATAGAATTGTCATGGCTATATGCCCACATGGAAGACCATGAGAGCATAAACTCTACAAAGCTAGGGTCTTTGTTGTCTTTCTTACTAGACTATATCCTCTGTAGAAGTTAGCCCTTAGGAGGTACTTACTAAATATTTATTGATGTTCATATTCTATCACTAAAATACTGCTATATTGCAATTCTTCTTAAATATAATTTGAGATAGAATGTTAATTTCTTGAACTACAAGAGGTTTATTTACTGGTGTCCCAGAAACTCTTCTCTATAAAATAATCTTTTAAGACTCTCTTAATGTATGTATGGGACCTTAAATGTTACAGTAGGACTCAGTATAAGTTGCTTATCACTTCATTATATACAGTTCTTAGAAAGTCTGTTATCCATTGTAAAAGTTCCTGTGAAAGTGCATGGGCCAACTTCATTCTACAAGTCTTATGCCAAGTTCAAAACCACAATATCTTAGCAGCTTTATTTTTCTTCCAAAACACCATAAGTTATTACACTATATTATGCATCACACACTTGCCAAACCGTTTCAGCCAGACTTTTTGTTACATAAATACAAAACCATCTGATACTAATAAACTTCTATTTTTCTTTCCACTTTTATATAAATTCAAAGAACCAATGCATGTTTCTTATGCCCTTAGGTTAAAAAAAAAAAGCAGCAATTACTAAAACTTAAAAAGTATTGTTCCAAGCCAAAATCATGAGATAAATTCCTCAATTGACAGATTTTTTTACCTTATGGGTATAATTTACCTGGTATCAGACAAGTTTTATAATAATTTTTCGTGATACATCTAACATAGAGCACTTTGGGGATATAACACAATGGCCACTGGTTTTTTGTTCATTTGCTTGTCTTTCTAAAAGCAGTATGCTTGAGTCAGTACCTTGCTTTTGTTTTGTTTGTCCATATACAAGGTTAATTCTGGTGTCCTAATATTTAGAACTGAAATACACACATGCACATACACATGAATAATTTTGGAATTTTGGGAAACTATGTAAACAAAGGTAATGAGATTTCTATCAGCAAATGCAGCTTTGCAAGCAGTGGCCCAAATCTCGCCTAAAGATTCTACGTGAATTTCTTTATGATTTGTATACCAAGTCAATTTATCTTACACATTTTTATAAGAAAGCACCATTTTCTCTTTTTAAGTCTTACATATTAGTCTTAAAATTAAGCCTACCACAAGAATACAGTCAAGGACTACAGAACTACTAACTGCAGGAGAGTTTAAAAGAGCAGGCACTGTGTGCTTCAGGGACAGGAAGACAAAATGAATGGAAGGGAAGCCAGTCAGAGAAATGGACATACCACACATCAGGTTCTCTTTATAGAACCTTGCTCAAAAATATTTGCAGTGGTGCAAAAACCATAATTTGTGAGCAAATATGGCAACTGAAATATGTAAAGTAATCTGACTGACAGTTTTCAAGGAAATGGAATATTCTCTAAGAGTCTTCAGAGCTGTATTAAGTGGTAGATGTTCTTTTCTGTGGCTTACAGAGCTGTACCGGTCATCAGCGTGACCACTTGACAAGTGACTACTTTGCAGAGTGTCTGAAGCTCAAGATACCAAAATAACCAGGGGAAAGAAGTAGAATTTGGCCAACCCAGTCCTTCCTCTGCAGAATACAAACCAACAATTTGATGGTTTTGTTTTCTACTTACCCATTATCAAATGAATTGGGGAACCAATCTGGAGGACAGTTATAATCAAAGTGGTCATTATGGAATAATAAGGGTCGAGTTTCAATGCCTAGGCTGACCCTGTCTACCACATCTGATAATCACCATTGTGAGACTGACCAAAAGTCAGGGTTGGAATTCTTCTAGCAAAAATTATATTGCTGAAGATATTCCCTTATGTAATCAGTAGTTTCTCTATCTTATAGGTACCACCCTGGTTACATGGGAATGCCATTTTGCCTCACTTCATTGTAAAATTTACTATGGCTTGAGGGTTTCTTGTGAGAAATCTGAAGTCAACAGCGAGGTAAAAATAGAGATTTGAAAGGCAGAAATAATTTTTATTTAAAAGGAAGCTGATCACTCAATTAAATAAGATTATTCATATACACACAAATAAACACACACACACCAGTAGCAAATGATGCGCTGGGTGTTTAATATACAATCAAAAATGAAGCAGATATTGTTCCTGTATTCTTCTTAACTGATATTCTAACAGAAGAGATGGGATGTAAACAAGTAAATGCATCAATGCTACTTAGAAGTTATGACAAGTGTGGTAAAGAAAGAGAGCAAGGTGTTATCAGAGGGTGGCAGTAACAGACTCACTTCAAATTGGATGGTCAGGAATGGCCTTTCTGAAAAAAAACTAGGAAAAGTGAGGATGAGGCAGCCAGAAAGAGGACATTTCAGGTTGAAAAAGGCCCAGAGGCAGAAACAAGCTTAGCTTGTGGGAGAAACAAGACACTATGGCAAGAGATTGTGAGTAAAGTGTTGGCTGGAATCACATGAACTGAAGAGGTGAATAATATTGAGTCATGCCAGACTTGAAGGTCAGAGACAAATCCCATCTTTTTGTGTGTGTAAAATCATAAGCCCAGAGGAAGAGGTGGGTGCAGGGGATAGGCAAGATACAATTTATAATTTTTAAGAACTGAATGTGCCTGACTAGTGGTATATAGAGGAGACAAGGCTAGAGTCCAATCTGGAAGATGTCTGTGACTGCGTGCGTATGTAGATGTGATGTGTATTGTCAACATCCAGGGTGATAAAACATTTTCCACGCTCTTAAAGAAAATGTTTTAATGTTTGAATGTTTTAAATGTCAAATAATCATGTCAAGGAAGTACTTAGAAAAGAAGACTCCTAGACAAAGGAATTTGGGGGGTTATGTTGAGGGGTTTCTCCCTTCACCAAGAACTGTAATTTCCTCATCACCAGGGTAAGCTGCCTTCTATGTATTGTGTGTATTCTTGTGTGTCATATGGTAGACACTGAATATCTAAGTATATATGCAATTATTCACTGCCCCTTAGTATGTTTTTCATAAGGTCAATTAGATATTCTTCTATTCTGGCCTGTTCTGTGGGATTTTGCCATTCTTGCTTTTCTAAGATGAGCCAGGTTGCATTACCATTTCATCACTGATTTGGGTAATACTGTCAAGAACATGTAGGAATATTTTTGGAAAGGCAATTAGTTGTTCAAAGTACAGTTTTTATTCATGTTGTGGCTTCTGCTGAGGGACTTTCCACAACTCCACATTCTTAAACTGCCAAAACTGCGGGAAGTTTATAATTTAGAAATCATCACTAGTGTTATACAAAACTCTAGGAAAGTATTTAAAAGAATACTGACAAACTTTTTTAAAGAACAGTGTTCTATTATATATAAATGCATATGTGCTTGAGGGTTTATGTACATATATTATGTATAATGATATATAATCATTCTAGATTATAGATTCTAGAACAACAGGTAGATTAGGGGTGTCAACTGTGCAGTCAATCCCTGGGTAACTTTTGCCTCCCCTCTAAAACTTAACTACTAATAGCCCACTATTGACTAGAAGCCTCAACAATAACACAGTTAACTGGCACACATTATATATGTTATGTGTATTATGGATTGTATTCTTACAGTAACACTAGAGAAAAGAAAGTGTTAAGAAAACCGTAAGGAAATGAAATTTACTATTCACTAACTGGCAGTTGATCCTCATAAAGGTCTTTATCCTTGTTGTCTTCACACTCAGCAGGCTGAGGAGGAGGAAGGGTTGAGCTGGCTGTCTCTGTGGTGGTAAAGGTAGAGGAGATTCTCCATGTTAGTGGACTCTCACAGTTCAAACTTGTGTTGTTTAAGGGTCAACTACAAACGTGTGTGTTTTCTTGTGGGGATCAGAGTAGATGCTGGAGGGCATGTGTGTGTATACATGTATGAATGGAGAGAAAACTAGTCACTGAAACTTCAAGATCTAATGAAAAGAGACACCCCTTTGCTTTCACATACTCATTTATTTTCTAAGCTGCCTAGAAGCACATGAAATTGTTTTCAAAAACTATGTATAGGCTTATATAAGCCAACTTTTGAAATTGTGGAATGAGGAGCTGAAAAATAGAACTCTCTGTGTCTCTTTGGACTGTGTCATTGTATCCTGAGGGTAACTGATATCACAATTCACAAAATGTGACTTTCCAAGAGAATGAACAACAGGAGGGTGACTATTTTGATGTCAGATTCTAGGTTGTGTCCTGGACCTCTTAGATTTAGGAAAGGAAGGAAATAAGCGAATATTTCAATACAAAATCTTCCATTTAGTAAGAAGGATGTGTGGAATAGCCTTAAGAAAGAGGGAAACATTTTTCAGCTTCTAATCTATTTCTGGACACATCTCTTTAGGAAGAAGCACTAGTTATAAGATCAAAGTATTATTTTCTGCCAAAGGATGGCAATATTACTTACCCAGAAGAAACACGGGTTCAATTGATTCAAAGACAGGATTTTAGGATATTGTATTCATGACTGAGCTTTTAGAAATCTAAGTACGTGTTTCAGATTGTAAATCCAAACCCATCTCTATAGTTTCACTTTCAGAGTTCCGCACAAAAGTCCAGCAGATCCTTTGAGGCAGAGTTTAAAACCTGGGGCTTAGTGGTGAGGCAGCTTCCATTTGAACCCTGGCTTAGGCACTTATGTGCTGTAGGACTGGAGGGATTGTTAAATCTGTGTGTCTCAGTGTCCTCAACCTTTAAATAGGGCAGAAATTGCACCAGCCTCATTAATCCTTATGGAATGATCAATCTCATCACCTCATACATAACAGTTATCTGTACAACTCCTTTACATTATAATCGCTCAATAATAATAAATATGAGTATAATATTAATAACAAGTAAGGTAACAAATTATTATGTTGAAATAAACTATTTAACTCAGTACAAATGTGACTTAGAAGTATTTTAAGTTCTTAAGGAGAATGTAACTCCCACTGGGATGGGGCAGATAAAGAGTACTGAGCTATATATCACAGGTAGAGATTTTGCTCTTTTTTAGAGCCCACCTCAGCATTCCACAGCAAGCAAAGGACACCCTGTCCAATACTTGCAAACTGTAACTGAGAAGCTATTTAATTCTATGTTAAAACATCTTGAAAAATGCCAAAGGCACATTCTACTCCTGATGTAGAGAAATATTTTTAGGTTTTTCTTTCCCATCACTCCTAGTATGGTCTCACATGGCAGGCAATTCAAGCAGTTGCTTCTCTTGCCTCAGTTTGACTCAAACTGTTCCTTGATGCAACCCATGTGGGCTCCTCTCCCCCTCTCTCTTTTTTGCATGTTCAGTAACACTCTCCCCTTTCCAGTGCACATTAATCAAGCCTCATGGATTGTTTTGCTCTCTCTCTCTCTCAACAAAACTTGAAAGATACAGACATAAGACATTATAACTGGATATCTAAATCAAGCTCCCTCTCAGTAGGTAGATTGTGAGACTGTGATGATCATACATTTTTTTTCTGAAGTATAAGTACAACTATTTAATTCTTGAGTCATTTTCTCCTAAGGAAGACCTTAAAAAAATAAAATCTTAAATAAAACATCAATGTACAATGAATTTCTATACATCAATACATAGAAAAGAAATCCTCTCGCTAGAATCACTCAATTCAAAGAATACCTTAAATGATAAGGACAGAACCAATATTAAATCTATGAGTAATATTAAAATGAGCAAGATGAAAAATGCCTCCAAATTGCTGCTGTCCCAGAACTCAGAAATCGACCATTCTCCTTCCTATTTATTGCTTGCCAGGGGATGGGAGGTTGGGGGGGTGGTGGGTGGTGGTGGTGGTGTGAAAACAAGCAAATAGAAATGAAATATGAACATTTTGTCATTTTGCTCTTACATAGAATTCAAATGAAGCTATGTGGAAAGGTTACTAAATTCTGCATAGCTTCAAAAAAGGGAAATGGTGAGTCTGGACGAACACAGCCAGCTTCCTTTCCATAGGGTGCTGCTAGCAGAGCCCCACACATTCATTCTTCCTGTTGCCCCAGGTGCTAAATAGGTTGAAGTTGGAAAAATCTAAACACTTGGAAATCCTGAAGATATTCTGAGGTGTGGCTATGAAAAGACTCATCTTGGTGTCTGCCGACGTAGCAGCAGACATTCCCATCTTATTTTACTTTATCATGGGAGGAAGTTGATTGAGTCACCACCCATCACCTCCTCCCACATGCACCTCAGCTTCTCTTTTTTAAATATGTGTAACTTTTTTCTACTTCTGTTTCTCAGGAACAGGTTTTTAGTGGTTATCTTTCCCACTTTTACCTGACTGTGGGCAACAGAAGCTTCTCGATACATTCTCCATCTATTTTTCTCAGAAGATGTGAGAACTGTTGACTGGAGTTATGAGGGGGAAGTGGTTGGTACGGAAAGTTTGTCAGAGAGCAGTGGAAAGTTCTTTCTTTACTCATTTAAAAATAATAACAATTCATATTTATCTTTTGACCATAACAAGATAGGGATGGAGGTGCCTCTGCCGTCCTTCACCTCAAGCAGGAAGTGAGAGAGAGGTTGGTCTCTGGGTTCTAGGAAGCTAATAATTTAGGGCCATTTTTCTTTTCTTTTCTTCCTTCTCATTTCTATGACTCAATTAAGCCTCTGTCTTTATCACTAAATCTATTTTTTTTTTAAATTCAGCAATTCTTGGTTTATGAGACGAGTTCTTTTATGTTCACACTAATGTTTTGTTGAAACAAGACCGTCAGCAGTATCAGTCAAGGGGCACTTACCTGTGAACCCAGATGTGAGAGTAGTCTCAGAGCAAAGAGGAATTTAGAAATTACAAAATATTTTTTACTTTTTTATTCAGAAGTAAAGGACGGAACATTTTTTATGTCAAAAACTACTGAAGTTGTGGCAAAATCACAACTAGTGATTAAGCAGGATAGATTATGTCTTGGTTATCTTGGGGCTTTCTATGATTTCATGGAGTGGCCAGAAAGGAGTGAACTAATCAGAGAATTTACTAGGTGCTGATGCAATGAGAGTCGGAAGCTGGCCTGTAGGGAAAAGTTCTACGTTGGTGTTGTTGAATGTAAGTGACTTTAAGAAGAGAGAAATCAGGAAAAATTAGAAGCTATACTTTAAACTCAGGTGGCTAGCAGGGCTAATAATGCATCTGTGCTGGTCATCAAGGTAAATTTGGCAATTGCTGCCAAGGATGTCACAAAAAAGATCAGATGTTATGAGAAGAGATGACTGAGAGCACATAATGTGGAGAATAAGCCAACTGAGGAAGCTGTGCAGGAGTCTGCAAAGGAGGACCTGGAGAGGGAGGGAGAGTGGGTGCAGCTGCTCCAGTCCATAGGAAACCGTCCCCAGCACCAGCTTCATCCTGGTTCCTTGCCAGCTGCTAAGGCAGTAAGTCCAGATCTTAGGATTTAACTTACTCTGCCTTCTTCAGATCATGTTCACTGACATTTCCCCTCTGAATTTGCCTGAAAAAAGAAAAACTTTTCCACTTAAGTATCACTTAAACAATATTATTTATAAATTTTAATTAAAAGGACATTTTACCACAAAACATAGTGATGTAGGTCTCACTATGAGAGAATGCCACAGAGCTATATTCTTCTTTTTCCTTTTAAATTTTTAATTGTTTCATAAATATACCTGTAAGGTATACAATGAGATGTTTTAATATATACATAAGGAAATGATCACTACAGTCAGCTAATTACCACATGCATCTCCTTTGTGTGTGTGTACGTGCAGTGAGAAACTTAACATCCACTCTGTTAGTCAACTTCAAGTAACAATACAGCCTTGTTAACATAGTCACTAAGCTGTTATGTTAGCTCTCCAGAACTTATTCATCCTACATATCTGAAACTTTGTACCCTATTTGTACATATTTGAAACATGTCCCTCTTTCCCCCATCCTCACCCCTTCTCTGGGTAACCACCATTCTCCTCTCTGATTTTATAAATTTGACTGTTTTAGACTCCACATATAAACTCTCTCCCTATATTAGACATTGCAGAAGAGTCACTGATAAGCCTGCATCCTGTCTCATGGGTACAGCCAAAAATCAGATCTTTATCTGGCAATCTGGTGGTGAGTAGACTCAGGGCTTTGAAGCCTTCACCCCAATTATTCCCACAGAAGTGGTTTTGAAGTTGACTTTTATAACTTCTATAGGGCTGGAAGGTTGCCATTGCAAATGGTGCCTAGCCATTTATTCCCTACTATTTCTAAACAAATGGATCAAGTATGAAGCAGAGGTGATCACTCTCCTCTGGAGAAACCCCAACTGCCCACTTTTATCAGCGCCCGATTCAGCAGGAAGCAGTTAGATTGAGTCTTTGCCCCTTTTCCCTAACAGCAGTTGGAGTTTCTACTCAGAGAGGGAGAATTGATGCAGGACAATTGGCGCCCTAGCCAGCTCAGCGGGGCTGGCGGACCTTCTGCCTCCTCCTTGGCAGTGT
>CAUYON010000883.1:0-14672 GCA_963573935.1 Arctocebus calabarensis
AAGAATACAGGGAAAAGGGAAAGGGAGGGGAGGGGAGAGGGGAGGATGGGTGGAGGGAGGGCAATTGGTGGGATCACACCTATGGTGCATCTTAGCAGGGTACTGATGAAACTTATTAAATGTAGAGTATCAATGTCTTTATATAATGATCAAGAAAATGCCATGAAGGCTATCTGTAACAGTATGATCAAAATATTTCTGATTGTATATGAAGCACATTCTGCCCTATGATTGCACCAATGTACATAATTATGATTTAATAAAATTATTTAAAAAAATTATAAACAGGGCTATACTTCAAGGAGCAGTTGGGTAGAAGAAATGATCCAAAATTCATGTTGGCAGGTGCCAAAGTGTTCTAACCAACAAAATTATCATGACTTTCTTGAGTGTCTACTATGTCAAATACACTATGCTAGGCACTAGATAAAAAGAAATGAAAGATGTGATGGTCTCTACCCTCAAAGAACTTATATAATTCCATTAGTATTAAACCCCTCCTCTCCATGAGAATGGCTCAACAAAACACATATAGAAACTAAAAGAAAACTTATTTTAGAAGTTGTTAACAACTGCTATGAAGAGTAATGCAAAGTTCTTAAAATGGAGTTGGCCAGAAGGGAAAACAAAAATAATTATACATTATGTGTATGAAAAGGCAACAACATATAAGTTAGGTAGATTAAGGAACTGAGGCACAGAAAGATGAGGTGACTTGCCTCAGGGCACGTAACTGGAATCTGTGGGACTCAAAACCAGGTTTCATGGACTCTAATATCTGGGGCTTTCTGTATGTCATCCTACCTTCCTGTAAAAGAATAAAGACAAATCTTACTTTGCACAAATGATGGAGCAACATTGAGTTTTTATTTTTTATTTTTATTTGTTTGCAGTTTTTGGCCGGGGCTGCGTTTGAACCTGCCCCCTCTAGCATGTGAGGCCAGCACCCTACTCCTTTGAGCCACAGGCGCCACCCCGCAACATTGAATATTTTGACACAGTTTAGAACTTTACCTTATTCTATTTACATGTTCTCCATCTGGACACACACATCTTTCCATCAATAGTAATTAATTAATTACACATATGCTTTCCAGTGTCTCATCCTGGATTCTCTGCCCGCTAAGCTCAGAGGAGCTTCATATGTGTATAGAAGTGTTCTGTTTCTTCCAGGACAGTATGAGTCTAAGCTGCACTGTAGAGCTCCCACAGGCCAGTGAGTAGGGTGCCGGCCCCATATACCAAGGGTGGCGGGTTCAAACCCAGCCCTGGCCGAACTGCAACAAAAAAATAGCCGGGCGTTGTGGCGGGTGCCTGTAGTCCCAGCTACTCGGGAGGCTGAAGCAAGAGAATTGCCTAAGCCCAGGAGCTGGAGGTTGCTGTGAGCTGTGATGCCACAGCACTCTACCGAGTATGACAAAGTGAGACTCTGTCTCTAAAAAAAACAACATAAAAATACTTAACTAGTGTTCACTTGCAAATCTCTCATTATAAGTCTCTCTTCCTCACATACACGCACAATCAGTTTGTCAGTTAATTGTCTGTGGCGAAAGTTAATGTTCTAATAAACTAGGTATTAACTGATGTAATGAGTGGTATCATGTAGGTTATCACCATTATAAACCAGACGTAACAGTTTAGAAAATCAATAACATATTAAACAAAGGTTAGTGCTTCTGGAAGAGTTCCTTGGAAAACAGTTGTTTTCTGACAAACTGTGACTGATTTTTCTGCTGCTTTGATGGCTGAACATGTTCTGCTGCCTTAGTTAACTATTAAGAGTTTATGTTTGCAGAAAAAAAAACCCAAAACCATGTGAACCATAGAATCATATTGCAACTTCCTCCAATGGGACTGCTCATTTATAGATCTACGTATTAGGAAGAAGGTAAAGAGAAGGAGGGTGGCTAAAATCTAGGTCTGATCCTTGTTTTACTTTGCTTTCTTCACACACAAACTTTTTTATTGACTTAGGATAAATAAATGAAAAGCATGTAGTGGGTTGACATATTTGCGAGTTTCCTTAGTTGTACGTTTGCGCCCCCAGCAGTCAGGAATGGTGCTAATCTGGTCCTCATGCGGAGAATGAGGGACTAGGACGAGATCTCACCTAGGTTCCTCCCAGCGTACCATGACATTCCTGTGAGTCGTGTGGCTTCTGCATGCGGACCACGGTGCTGAGCTTGTCCCATTTCATTTGGTCCTCAGCATGCCCTTGTGAGGTAGGTGTCTTCATCCCATCTCATTGCACTGACGCCGCCTGCAAGTGGCTGGACTGGTCCTCTGAGGACTGCACTGTGCTCCTCACCTGGACCAGGGGAGGGAAAAGCTATTTTTGTCACCACAGCTGTTCCTCTAGGACTCTGCATTTAGAGCACTTCAGTGAAGGGCAAACCATAGGAATATATTGAGGTGTTGAAGTGCCAGTTGATAAACAGACACTTCCCTGAGCTCCCAGACCTCCTCTTTGCTGTCCCAGACATGCCTTCCTCTCTTGCCACCGTATGATCCATCTAGCTCCTAAGGGGGGGATGTCTGACAGAGCCTTCTAGATAGAGCTCTTCTCTAGTATTAAGGCCTGTCTCCTTTCTTCCTGGACACAACACTTTACTACTGGTTGTGAAGTGCTCTAAACAGTAACCCTGACATTACTATCATAGCCACCCTCTCTTCTTTTTTTCACCTGTACACCTCAGAAAAAATGAATTGACTTCTTCTCGAAGATGTTTTTCAAAGCTCTTGGATGAGGATTGACGGAGTAGATAAATTTGGAACTGAGGTTAATTTAGCTGAGTTTTTCAAAGTCTGCTCCTCAAGCCCTTTGCCTAGGTTCTGCCTACTTAACTGTGTAGGGACCTGGTTCCCAACAATCCCTATTTCTTTCTGAGCTCCAGATAGGGGAATATCTTCAACTTTGCTGGCCCTTCTGTCTGGCCTATCTGACATTTCCTCCTCGTCTGATTACCAGTTTTGTAGATCTATCCATTTTAAAGCTTTTACTCGTGATTTTCAAAAGAATTCATCCCATCTCTGGTGTATGTGGCTAGTTTGGGCCCCTAATATTCTATTCTATCCAAGGCTATAGGCCAATGAGGTATTTACTATTATTGTATCTATCACTCTACCTTAAAAATAAAAAAAAAAAAAGCTGTTTCCTTTTTGGCTGCTCAATTTTTTCATCCAGTCATTATCATTCTCTATCATACTATATATTTTACTTATTTAGCTTGTTTATTTTCTAATCACCATAGAAGGTAAGCTTTAGTAAGCTTGGATTTTGTCGTTGTTGTTTTTGTTCAATGATGTGTTTCAAGTATGTGAAACAAGGTCTAGCATAATTAGATACTTGGGAAATATTTGTTGAATGGTGAATGAGTACATAGACCCAGACCCTCATGTCTTTAACAATTGAGTTACAAAAGTTATCTTCTAATAGTTTTGAAATGGCACATACTATGAAGAAATAGATCATTACATAAGAGAAGAAAATAATTTGGCAAAAATATTATGCCCTAGAATAGACAGTTGTGCTTGGTCAGAAGAGTGGTGGAGAATTGGTTTGTTTGACTGAGTGGATAAATTGTATGAGCTGAGTCAGAGAGGTACTAGAGGCCAGAGTAGCTATTGTCATAATAACTCAGCCAGAGAACTTCATAGAATTGGCCTATAAATAACATACTCATCACCTTCACAGACCTCTCTGCGTAGATGCTTTCATTAGAATTGAGTTCCCATATTCCTTTCTAGGAGGTTTATGTAGAGGTTTTGCTGGCATGTCTACTGCTGAGTGAAGCTAATTTACCTTCAGGAAGATGTTCACCCTACAGGAAATGGCAGGTAAGGTTCAGGGTCACCTCATGCACTGTCATCTCAGCAGCTGGTTGCTATGCACAGAGTTTCACATAAACAATTTTATTTTGTATTTCTAGAGCTTCATTTGAATTAACTCTTATCGCTGTATTGATGGTCTTAATGAAACTACAACAGAAATTCTCAAAATAAGTAGGCTTAAGTAAAACAGATAAATACTCTCAGCCAAATTCATGACTACCTATAACAAGTATTTACCATGGTAATTGCTGATATAAAGGGACATTGGTTCATTACTGGCAAAACTCGTATTTACAAACGTTTTCTTTCTAGGATGTTGATCATTACCCACCAACCATGCTCCTCCTTCAGGAAATTGCTTTTCACACAGTCTCTGTTTCCTTAATAGGTAGGTTTTGTAAACTAAACTCACATCCAGACCTTGGCGAGTGGTCAAGTTAGGACATCTGACTGAAGATGGACAGCCCTGTAGCTGTGTGCTCTGATAGGAGAGTGATGCAATCTGGTTTTCTTTCTCAAGAATTTGAACACAGGAAGAATTTATCTGAAGACAGAACTGAAGGGATGCAGTGAGAATGTAAGTACTGAGTACCTACCATATGCCTGATACTATCTAGTACATTACACAGACTATTGTTAAAATCCTCAAAACAAGTCTTAACAATTTAGATTTTATCCCCTCCTCATCTTTCTTTGTTTCCAAAGTCCTTTACATCTATTTATGCCCATGTGTACCTATCATTTAGCTCCCACTGATTAATGGGACCACATGGTGTTTCATTTCCATTCCTGAGATACTTAGGATAATGGCCTCCAGTTCCATCCAACTTGCTGCAAATGATTCCTTTTGATGGCCAAGTAGTATTCTATGGTATGTAAGTGTGTGCATATATATTTTTATGGTTTATACACACATATGTACATAAATATATATATGTATAAATACAAAAATATGGTTTATACACAAACAAATATCTATATATCTTTAATAAAGCAGACAACAATATACCTAAGAGTAAGAAAGCTCTATTCAATAAATGTTGCTGGGAAATTGGATAGCTACATGCAGAAGAATGAAACAGGATCCCTATCTATTGCCATATACAGAATTAAATATAAATAAAAGTATAAAATGTAAGACATAAAACCATAATAATTTTAGAATACAACATAGGAAAAAGTCCTCTAGTCATCAGCCTAGGCAAAATATTTATGATGAAGACTACAAAGGCCAGTGACTCATGCCTGTAATCTCAGCACATAATATATGTATTTGTGTGTGTATAAACCACATTTTTATATTTATACACACACAATTATACATAGAGAGAGAGAGACCATATATATAGAGAGACCATATATATAAACCATATATTTTATCCATTCGTGAATTGATGGGCACTTAAGGTTGGAGCCCCATAGTTGCAATTGTCAATTGTGATACAATAAACATTTGAGTGCAGGAGCCTTTTTATTTATTTATTATTTTTTTTTCTGGCCAGGGCCAGGTTTGAACCTGCCACTCTGGTATACGGGGCCGGTGCCCTACTCCTTGAGCCACAGGCGCCACCCAGGAGCCTTTTTAACAAAATGGCTTTTTTTTCCCTTTGGGTAGATACCTACTAGTATCTCCATACTGTTTTACATAAATGTTATGCTAATTTGTACTCCCACCAACAGTGTATGAGCATTCCTTTCCCTCTGCATCTACACCAGCATCTTGTTTTTATTTATTTATTTTTTCCTTTTTCATAATGACCATTAAGATAGGGATAAGGTGGTGCTACTTATCTCTTTGTAGTTTCAATTTGTATATTCTTGATGATGAGTGATATTGAGCATTTTTTTCATATGTTTGTTGGCTATTTATCTTCTTTTGAAAAACTTCTGTTCATGTCTTTTGCTCGCTATTTGATGAGTTATTTTTTTTCCCTTGCTGTTCTGTTTGAGTTCTTTGTAGATTTTGGATGGTAGTCCTTTGTTATACGTTTTGTTTTCCCATTTTGTGGGTTGTCTATTTCTGTTGATTATTTGTAGAAGCTTTTTAATTTTATTAAATCCCATTCATTTATTATTGCTGTTGCTGTATTTGCCTTTGGGGTCTTTTTGTTGTTGTTGTTGAGACAGAGTCTCACTTAGTCATCCTTGGTAGAGTGCTATGGCATCATAGCTCACAGCAACCTCAAACTCTTAAACTCAAGCAATGCTCTTGCCTCAGCCTCCTGGGTAGCTGGGATTACGGGCCCCCGCCACAATGCCCAGCTGTTTTTAGAGAGGGGGGATCTTACTTTTGCTCAGGCTGGCCTGGAACTCTTGAGCTCAAACAATTGACCTGCCTCAGCCTCGCAGAGTGCTGGGATTACAGGCATGAGTCACTGGCCTTTGTGGTCTTCATCATAAATATTTTGCCTGGGCTGATGCTAGAGGAATTTTTCCTATTTTTCTTCTAAAATTGTTATAGTTTTATGTCTTACATTTAATACTTTTATTTATATTTAATTAATTTTGTATATGGCAAAAGATAGGGATCCTGTTTCATTCTTCTGCATGTGGCTATCCAATTTCCCAGCAACATTTATTGAATAGAACGTCCTTTCTCTTGGGTATGTTGTTATCTGCTTTGTTAAAGATTAGTTGTTTATAGGTAGATGGTTTCTATTCCATTGGCCTATGTCTGTGTCTCTGATTTTATACCAATACCTACTGTTTTGGTTACTATTACCTTGTATTATAATTTGAAGTCAGGTAATGTGACGTCTCCAGATTTGTTCTTTTTCTTGGTATTGCTTTGGCTATTCAAGATATTTTTTCATTTTAAATGAAGCTTACGATTATTTTTTCTAGGTCTGTGAAATGAGATCTTGGTATTTTGATGGGTATTGTATTGAATCTGTAAATTACTTCAGAAGTATGGGCATTTTAAAGATGTTGATTCTGCCAATCCATGAGCAAGGAATGCCTTTGCATTTATTTATATCATGCGTGATTTCTTTCATCAGTGTTTTATAGTTCTATAGGGATATTTCAACTCTCTGGTTAAGTATATTCCTAGGTATTTTATTTTCTTTGTAGCTATTGTGAATGGTATTGAGTCCTTTATTTGACTTGACTGTTACAATTATGTACAAATACTACAGATTTGTGTACATTGATTTTATAACCTGAGAGTGTGCTGACTTTATTTATCGATTCTAAGAGTCTACCAGTGTTATCTTTAGGGTTTTATTTATTTTATTATTTTTTTTGAGACAGAGTTTCACTATGTCACCCTGGGTAGAGTGCCCTGGTGTCACAGCTCACAGCAAGCTCAAACTCTTAGGCTTAAATTCTCGTGTCTCAGCCTCCCAAGTAGCGGGGACTATAGGCACCCACCCCAACGCCCGGCTATTTCTTGGTTCTAGTTCTCGTTGTTTTGGCAGGCCGAAGCTGGATTCAAACCCGCCAGCTCTGGTGTATGTGTCTGGCGCCCTAGCTGCTGAGCTACAGGCACTGAGCCAATCTTTAGGGTTTTATAGATACAAGATCATATCATCAGCAAACAGTCATACTTTGGCCCCCTCTTATGCATTTAGATACTCTTTATTTCTTTCTTTTGCCTGATTTTTCTAGCTGAGACTTGCCTGATGTTGAATGTAAGTTGCAACAGTGGGCATCCTTGTTTTATTCCAGTTTTATTGTTGTTGTTGTTGTTGTTGTTTGAGACAGAGTATCACTTTGTCGCCCCTGACAGAGTGCTCTGGCATTATAGCTCACAGCAACCTTTAACTCTTGGACTCAAGCGATTCTCTTGCCTCAGCCTCCCGAATAGCTTGGACTCCAGGCACGAGCAATAACGCCCGGCAATGCTGTCTTGCTCTAGCTCAGACCAGTGTGGAGCTCGTGAGCTCAGGCGATCCGCCCACCTCGGCCTCCCAAAATTCTGGTATTACAGGCGTGAGCCACCAAGCCTGGCTGTTTTATTCCAGTTCTTACGAGGAATGCTTTAAACTTTTCCCCATTCAGGATGATGTTGGCTATGGGTTTGACTTACATGTGTTTTATTATTTTGAGGCATGTTCTTCTGTGCCTAGTTTGTTGAGGGTTTTTATCATGGAAGGGAGATGGACTTTATCAAATGTTTTTTCTGGTTCTGTTGAAATGACCATATGGTATTTGTTTTTGCTTCTGTGTATGTGGTGAATCATGCTTATAAATTTGTGTGTATTGAACCATCTTTGTATCCCTGAGATGAAAGCCACTGAATAATTGTGAATTATCTTTCTGATGTGTTATTGAATATAATATGGTTTATTAATATTTTTTGAGATTTTTTTTTGAGACAGAGTCTCAAGTTATTTCCCTGGGTAGAGTGCCATGGCATTATGGCTCATAGCATTCTCCAACTCTTGGGCTCAAGTGATCCTCTTGCCTCAATTTCTATTTTTAGTAGAGAAAGGGGTCTTGCTTTTTGCTCAGGTTGGTCTTGAATTGTGAGCTCAAGCTATCCACCCCACTCAGTCTCCTAGAGTGCTAGGATTACAGGCGTGAGCCACCATGCCTGGACTATTTTTTGAGATTTTTTGCATTTATGTTTATAAGAAATATTGGTCTGTAGTTTTAGTTTTTTGGTTACGTCCTTTCTTAGCTTTGATAACAGAGTGATACTGCCTTTGTAGAGTAAGTTAAGAAGGATTCCCGCCTTCTGTATGATATGGAATAATTTCTGTAGTACTAGTATCAGTTCTTTTTTGTAGTTCTGGTATAATTTGGCTGCGAATCCTTTTGGTCCACAGCTTTTTGTGGGGGGTGTGGAGGAAGTTTCCAATTACTATTTCAGTCTTGCTACTCACTATTGGTCCATTCAGGAGTTCTATTTTTTCCCGATTCAGACTTGGGAGGCTGTGTGTTTCCAGGAATTTATTCATTTTCTCTAGGTTTTTCATTCTGTTTGCACAAAGATTTTGGTAGTATTCACCAATGATATTTTTTATTTCTGTGTGTCAATTGTAATATCTCCTTTTTCATTTCTGATTAAGCTTATTTGAATCCTTTCTCTTCTCTTTCTGGTTAAACGGCCTAGTGGTCTATTGATTTAGATTACCTCTTCAAAGAACCAACTTTTTGTTTCATTGGTCCTTTGTATCTTTTTTTATTGGTTTTCATTTCATTTAGTTCACTCTGAGCTTTGTTATTTCTTTTCTTTTGTTGGCTTTATGTTTGTTTTATTCTTCTTTATCTAAGGTCTTAAGATGTGATATTTGGTTGTTAATTTGTAATCTTTTTGTTTGTTTGTTTGTTTGTTTTTAACGTAGGCATTTAAGGCTATGTAATTTACCCTTAGGACTGCTTTCACTTATCCCATAGACTTTGAAAACTTGTGTTCGTCTTTGTTATTTAGTTCAAAGAATCCTTTGATTTTCATTTTAATTTCATCATTGATGAAATTATTGATCATTGATCCAAGGATCATTCGGTAGCATACTGTTTAATGTCCATGATTTTGTGTAGACTTGAGCATTTCTCTTGGAATTGATTTCTAGTTTTCTTCCTCTGTGATCTAAGAAGATAAATGGTATGGCTTTGATTTTTTGAACTTGCTGAAACTTATTTTGTGGCCTAAGATATGATCACTCTTGGAAATGTCCCATGTGCTGATGAAAAGAATGTATATTCAGTAGCTTTAGGATAGAGTGTTCTGTAAATGGCTGTTAGGTCATTTGTTCCTGAGATCTGTTTAAGTCCAGTGTTTTCTTTTTCATTTCTGCTTCAATTCTATGTCTAGTTCTGTTAATGGCATGTTGAATTCTCAGGCAATTAAGATGCTACTGTTTATTTCTTTGCTTGCATCTAGTGAAATTTACTTTATGATTGAGGGAGCTATTGTGTTATGTGCATATTTATTATGGATTTTTATGTCTTTTTCTTCCTTTACAATTGTATAATGACCATCTTTGCTTTTTGAAACATATGATATAAAATATATTTTATCTAATATAAGGGTGGAAACTCCTGCTTGCTTTCAGTTTCCTTTTATATGAACTATGTTTTTCCATCCCTTTTTCTTTTGGGGGTGCCTGGGTGGGTCATAGCACCTTGCTGGACACCTGGAAGGGTACAGGACTGCAGCATGTGATGGGGCAGGTTAGAGCCTTTTGATAAACCCTGGGACACATCCCAGGATGGCAGCTGGTGGTGGGTGGGGTGCATCATGGGATCTTAGTGGGTTCCTGTGGGGGGGAGGGCAAACCTTGACTGGTGCCTGGATAGGTTGGAGGGTCCTAACCAACCTAGGCTTGTCACAGAACAGCAGATGGCAGCAAGGTGGTTCACTGGGCCACAGCAGCTGGTCCTTTCTTGGCTGGCAGAGCCAGGGAAACAAATGGCACTCCATCAAGGAGTTGCAATGGCTGTGGCTCTCCCTCTACCCAGGTCTGACTGTGGCAGCTGCTGTGGTGCCACTCAGATGGCAGCAGCCATCAAGATGGTAAGATGGAGGCAGCAGATTCCGATGACCAAAGGTTGCCTGCTCTGCTTGGAGCCCTGGGAGGAGGTCAGTGGAGAGGGAGATGTTGGAGAAGTGCAGGGCATCCAGTTACAGGGCATCTGCCCTCTCTACTCCCTCCCTAGCCTGGCAGTAGTGGAGCCAACTCTTCTACAGACAGGGCACTGTGGGGCCGGGAGCACAGAATGATGTCTGTTGCAACAACTCAGGAGCACAAGCTTCCGGGACCCCACTGTGCCTGCTCTCCAGTGCAATTCTGCTGCACAGTTTGCAAGCAGCTCCCTGATCAGATCAGAGGTCTCTTGTGGTGGGAAAGTCCCCTTTCCACTTGGGTTGCAATGTCCACTGGGCGAGTGTGGAGACTGGTGGACCTCTCCTTTGTCCTTTTCTTTCCCACTGTGGATGCTTCCCTCAGGTATCTTCCAGTCTTGACAAGCAGACCACCCCAACTCTCTCTTTCATTTTGGGTATCTCCAGTTGTTTCTCTGACAATTCACCATGCTCTCCATGAGAAGGTCCTTTGGTGGGTGAACCTCTACATGCAATCTTTGGTCCTTCCTTGAGTGGCAGTGTGGACTGCTTCTAATCTGCTATCCCCCAAGATGTGGCTTTTGAGGGAAGTTCTTTAGTCATTAATATGAGGAACTAAAGAAAGTCTTGTGGCATTAGAGGAAAGAGAAGCTAGCATTGGGCTCTAAGTGTTTTGCTGGGGCTAGAGCCATCCTCATTGTCAAGGGCCCATCCACTAAAGGGACACCCAAACCAGAAACAGATATTAGATCTCTTGGCCCTGGCGTCATTGGGCCCACCTCCGTGTCAGTCTTCGCAAGGAGGTAGACTGGCAACTGAGGGCAGAAGGAGGAAAGAACGGGAGACTTTCAGCATACATATCTTAATTGTGTTTGTTCTGTCTCCCACATTGACTTTTATGGTGGTTCTAATTAGTACAAACAACTTTTAAAAATAAAAATTAGGTGGTTTGAAATTTGGATCTTATAGTAAAACAGTACACTAACCCAAGGTAGTTCTTGGGACCAGCCCATTTCTCCTTTTTCCTAGAAAATGCTTTCCCCCAAAGCTATCTTTGCTTTTCTTTGGTCAATTCCATTTCTCTTCTAAAACAATTGGTATTTTCTATCTGCTTATGGGTTACCCTCCCTGTTAACTTTAACATGACTCTTTCCAGTTCTTTTTCCTCTATAATAAGTGCCTTGCAGTATTAAGAGGAGAGCCTCTAAAATCACATAGACCCTAGGTTTGAATCCTGGCCCTCCCAGAATCCTGGTATTTATTCACATACATTACCTTCCCTGGGCCTGCAAATTAAGAATTAACTAGGTTGTGAATTAAACCAAAGTGCCCATCAATTCATGAGTGGATAAAGAAAATGTAGTATATATACATATCACAGAGTACTATTCAGCCATACAAAGGAATGAAATAATGTCATTTTCAGCAACTTGGATGGAACTAGAGACCATTATCCTAAGTAAAGTATCTTTGGAATGGAAAACCAAGCACCACATGTTCTCAATAATAGTGGGACCTACATGATGGGTACACATGGGTGAAAAGATATATAAAGGACATTGGAAACCAAGAGGGGATAGAAGGATAAAATCTTATTTATTTGGTACCATTAATGCTATTCTGGTGACAGGCCACAAATAACCCTGATTTAAACATTACATACAAAGGTATTCACATAAAAAACAAAAACAAAAATATTTGTACCCCTTAATATTTTGAAATGAAGAAAAGAAAAAAAGAAAAACTGCTTCTTGAGGTGATACGAGGGCTAATAAAAAGGACAGTTCTACTCATAAGGAAGCCTATCTTACCTGGCCTAGAAACTGTAATAAATCACATAGATATATATGAGCCATGCTCCTCTGTTGGGAAGCCTTGATCCTAGGAATCATGCAGCATGCATGCTGCCTCACAGTACATTACCCAAGCAGCTATCTTTTCTAATGACCCCTGCCATATCCCAGGATCTGAGGCACCCATAAACTAGGAGTCCCGGATAATAAGACTCACCTCCTACACTGGAGCTATGCCTAAAATTCTCTCTTCTTCACCTTTGAATCCCATCACTTTGTTTTTTGCCTTCATTTTGCTATTTCAACAAGTCTAGGTCAAGTTTTAAACTTATCTTCTTGTGTATCTTATTATTCTGTCCCTTTGAAAAGTGTAAATGATGAAATGCTCTATAAAGGAAAGACAAAAATGACCTAGTCAATGGTTGAATTGATTCTTTCCATTTTACAAGGTCCTAGTAACCTCACATCGATTATATGGCAATACACTTAGTTTTCAAAATGTACTATGACAAATGAGATATCTAAATGTCAGATGAAACCAGGGCTTTCCAGGATTTCTTTAGATACTCTCCAGGCTTGTGTATATCTGGAGAGTGTATGCAGGTTGGCTTTTCACAAAGAAATGACAAAAGATCAATGTTTTCCTTTGTTTTATAGGTTGTGAATGAGATGATCAGCACAATTTAATTGTCCAATCCATTAAAAGGCATTATTTTTAATTAAAGTAACAAATACTTAGGAGAGTTCAAGACACAATTCATTTTTTAAATATGTAAGTAAGACCTGTTTTGTGACTTTAAACAGCAGAACATTTGTGTGCTGGATTCATTATCTACCACAAGTACCTCATTTTCTTTTATACTTGTTAAAGTCAAGTTTATTGAGGTCTAATTTAGTTATAGTACAACTTACTGTTTTCATGTGCACGTTTGAGGAATTTTAGTTAGTCATGTACCCACAACCATAATCAGAATGTAGGACATTTCCTGAAAGTTCCTTATGCCCTTTTATTGTCTACCCCCTTCTCCCATCCTAGACCTCTAGCAAGTACTATAATTTTTTGTCTTTTCCAGGATGATGTCCTATAATAGACACATGCAGTTTGTTGTCCTTTTATATCTGGCATCCTTCACTTAGCATAAGGTATTTGAATTTTATTCATATTGTGGCTTGTAAAAATAGTGTGTTCCTTTTAAATAGTATTCCATTGTTTGGATGTATCATAATTAGTTTATTGATTCACCAGTTGAAAGACATTTGGGTTATTTCTGGTTTTGGCTATTATGAACAAAGCTACTATGAATATTCTTTGTACAAGTCTTTGTGTAAGTATGTTTTAATTTCTCTCGGGCAGTACCCAGGTGTAGGTATTCTTTATATTTTCTAGTGAATACAGACACATAAAATAAGAAACTATAATTATATGCATAAAAGGACCCATATTTTTCACTATATAAATCATTCTTTCAGATGAGACAAATTTATTGCTGGCAAAGCCAAGTTGTTACATGAACTAAGTCTTTCATTTGAGCAAGACTACTGTGCATTTAAGGCTTAATGATTAGGTCCATTCTGAAAACTCTCAGGGAAATAAATTCAGAATTTTTTTTTTTTTTGAGAAGAGCCTCAAGCTGTCGCCCTGGGTAGAGTGCCGTGGCATCACAGCTCACAGCAACCTCCAACTCTTGGACTCAAGTGATTCTCCTGCCTCCGCCTCCCAAGTAGCTGAAACTACAGTCGCCTGTCACAACACCCAGCTATTTTTTGGTTGCAGCCATCATTGTTGCTTGGCGGGCCTGGGCCGGATTCGAACCCACCAGCTCAGGTGTATGTGGCTGGCACCTTAGCCGCTTGGGCCACAGGCACCGAGCCTAAATTCAGAAATTTTAATGATATTTAAGCTTTTTAAATGTAACATTTTGCCTTTGTTTATTTATTCAGACAAGAAATAATATTTGTTGCCTACCAGTAGCCTGCTCATCTTTCAATAATTTTGAATGTGAATTTTTTTTCATTTATAAAGAAAATTAATTAATTTATTTTTTGCTTTTACATTTTTTTTTTACTTCAGGTTAATGTAAGGGTACAAACAACAAAGTCACAATATTTGAATTTCTTAGATAGAGTCCCTGTTGTAGTTATGTCTTACACCAAAAGTTGTGTGCCATACCCCCTTAAACCATGCCCATTCAGTGGGAGCACCGCCAACTCCCTTATCTCTTCCCACTGCCTTGTTACCCTTCCCTCCAACTTGAATTGAGTCTTTCTCCTATGTGGGCATGAATTAGATTGTCTACTGGATTCATATTTTTATTGAGTACATTGGATATTTGCTTTTCCATTCTTGTGATACTTTACTGAGAAGAATGTGTTTCAACTCCATCCAGGTTACAAAGAGCTTAGGTGTTGAAGTGGCCTCTTGATATAAGACCAAAAGGAAGAGAAGGGAGGGAGCAGGAAAGAAGGCTTGAGGTAATGTCCACCCCAACTTCTACCCATCCTATATCCCAAATCAAGACCAGCTGGAGAGAAAGGAT
>CAUYON010000884.1:0-16052 GCA_963573935.1 Arctocebus calabarensis
GCGCCCTGCTGCCACTGTGCCCGCTCCTCCTCTGACTCCAGCTGGACTCGGCGCCCTGCTGCCACTGTGCCCGCTCCTCCTCTGACTCCAGCTGGACTCGGCGCCCTGCTGCCACTGTGTCCGCTCCTCCTCCTGACTCCAGCTGGACTCGGCGCCCTGCTGCCAGTGTGCCCGCTCCTCCTCTGACTCAAGCTGGACTCGGCGCCCTGCTGCCCCTATGCCCGCTCCTCCGCTCCTCGGGGGAACTGCGCCATCCAGAGCAGCTCACTCTGGGGTTCCCCTCCAGAGACAGAGACAATCCTCACTTCTGATTCTTCCTTCAGACTTTATCCCTTACCTGGGTCTCAATCAAGTTTTCTATTTTCTGAATTTCCTAATGCTTTGACATCCAAGGATTTGGCAAAATCGGAAGCACTACCTCTTCTACTGCTAATTTCTACAGAGAGCGAACAGTGACCTCCAGGCACAGCATTCGCATATCGTAGTCATATCAATTCACAAATCATACCCTTCACCTAGAACTACCTCCTTTGGTGTGTCCTTACACCCCTAGGTCACTTTCTGCCTGTCCAAATCACCCAACCAGATATCAGAAAACTGGGGTGAGTCTCAGAGTTTGAAGAAATCACTGACCAGCCAATTCTAAACCCAATGACCCCGCATACCCTGCAGTCTTTGTTTTGTGCTGCTACAACAGAATACCTGAGAGTAGAGAATTTGTAAAGAGCAGACATGGTTCTAGATGCCGGGATGCCCAACAGCAGGGCGCCAGCATCTGCTAGGGCCTCACATCCTCTTATGCTCTAGTGGGAGGCAGAAAGGAAAGGAAAGGAAGGCCAAGAAATGGAACTTGCAGCCTTTAAAATTGAAATTAATCCATTCAGGAGGGTGGGGCCCCCCTACCCTTAACACTTTCCATTTATTCCCATCTCAACATTGTTGCATCGAAGATTAGCTTGGGGAACACATTCAAACCATAGCAGCTGCCTAATCTGTTCCTTCCCCCAGAAAACCACAATCAAATCTCTTGCTCACCTCAACCCTCCTTGTGAATTCTGACCCACCCTGTGCTTCCCTGTGTCACCCAATGTGGCATGATGTGCCTCTGCCTCTTGGGAGCTGTAAGGAACAAACTATCTTTTCAGTGGAAATCGTATCTTCATTGGTTGGCTTCCTCATACCTGAATGATTATAAAACCTCCATTAAAAACTCCTTATCTCTCCCTACTCTGCCCACTCCAAACACACACAAAAAAATCCTTCTTTTGCTGAGGACAACATATAAAGACCTAATTTACCTGAAGTAGTTTTACTCCTTTTTCCTGATCTACCAAAAATATATAATTCCACTTTAAAACCATCCCTAACTTTTCTAAAGACAAGTAGTAACTGTCCCTTTTGAACTCTTGCAGTATGGTTAATACCCGAATGATCGCATTCAGCACACTGCAGTGTAATAATTTACTTCTCTGATATATTTTTGCACTTAAGAACATCACATTTTTTAATTACTGACATTGTAGTTTAGGAACATCTCCTGGCTACTGATAGTACTCAATAAATATTTACTATGTGAATTAATTATGTTGGACAAATAAAACCATTTTGGACAACCTTTGCTGAAAATGACATCTTCCTTTTCCGAAAGTCATTGTCTATTTTATACCATTTGTTTGCACTACAGTAGATAATGTCTGATGTGTATATTTTATCTCTCATAACAGGTTGTAAATTGCCAGCTGTGTATTTTTGTAGGCTTATTGTTCAGCCTAGTGCTTGTACATGGTAATAGCTGATCGATTGTTAGCTTCACTTACAAATAACAAGCAATCTAAATCCATTTAAATTCTTTTGTAGAATAGAACAAGAAATAAGCAAACACTTCAATAAAGTCTTGAGCATAAAGTCCTTGACCATATATTCAAAGGAATATTTCATCATGATTCTTGGTGTCTTAGGTCAAACTCTTCTTTCCTTTAAAAGTTAGCTATACCAGGCAGTGCCTGTGGCTCAAAGGAGTAGGTCACTGGCCCCGCATACGAGAGGTGGCGGGTTCACCCTGGCTACAGCCAAAAACTGCAAAAAAAGGAGTGAGCTCTACTGCCTGAATGTGAGCTAAGCCCATGGCAACATATGCATAATAAGATAATTGTCTATGACAGAAAATGTGCAAGTTAGTACAAATACAAACAAATTATAATTTCTTATTCAGGAATACTATGCCTGTAAGGATTATAAAACCTCTATCACTAGTGCAAGAAAAGGAATCTTCTTAGAGAATTTACTAGAATCTTATGGAACCCAAGGATGAGAGTTACAGCTGAACTGAAACTAAGACACCGAATATTGTCAGAAATAAAAGGAGTGATGTTTCTATCTCTCTTTCTCCCTCTCCTGTTCCCTCCTTTTCTCTTTCTATCTCTTATCACTTTATCTTTGTTTTCTTTATCCCTTTAACTTTGTTCTCTTTAAGCCCAGTACCTGGGAAACTCGGTTTCCTGGGAATCTCTGCTTGAGTGAGTTTTTACCATTGTCTAGCTGGCTAGGGAGGTTGAGGTAAGTTTCTCATCATTGTGTTTAGACATTGCTAGGGAGTCATTCTACCTCATTCTTTTGCTTCTTTCTGCAGACAGCACTCTTGGCTTTTCATCAATATTTACAGCTCTAGAATGCCACCCTGCCTCCTGCACTTTTCAATGTTCAATGTGCACCCTCTTTGCTCGTGTGTCCACTCATCAGTTTCCAAGGGAAAGTTTGGGTCAGACATATGCCAGGGTCTCTCATGTTGGACTGGGGATTGAATCCAGGGTAATTAGATTTGGGCCTAACTCTGGAGTCACTTTTGGTTTCTTTATACTTCTCACACAGAAAGTTCTAAATCTTTGTATACAAATTTCATAAAAATGGATTTGTTTTGATAAAAAGTTATGATCTGTGACCCATGGCTTCTGAATACAATTCTTATTTCAGATTAAGCCTGCATGTTTGAGTTCTCATTTTCAGAATTGATTTGGATTTTTTTATTACTTAAAGCTCATTTTTTGTATTCTAATGGAGCATTGATACCTATAACTTTTAGCTAAATGGATGGCTTTTTCTACTTTAGAACTATCAGAGTTCTGCTTTTTAAAAAATTACATTTTTAACTAAGTAAGAGAACTAACTCTTTAAAAACTAACTCTTTACATGCTTTGCCAAAACTGTAATACTTTTGAGGGGACCTTGTGCCTATGTTTCTCACCAGATATGTGGTCTAATTTGAGTCTCTCAAACCCTAATTTGGCTCCCTTATTTTAAAAGATGAAAGAGTTTTGATAAGTGATAAAAATAAAATTCATAATATGATCTTGGAAAATGAAAAATTGACTATTACTTGAAAATAATAAGCCAAAAATATTAAAAGAAAATAAACCTCCTTAATTGTTGCAATCATCTAAAGTTGAATGTCAAATATCTAGATTGAAGCATAAGTTATTTCCTTAGTCCAGAAAACATGGTTTACCTATCAGTAAGACTTACTCCTCTGGGGGGGAAAAAAAGATTTTAAGTCAATGATTTGTTATATGTTTTTCAATGAACCTTTACTTAAGTTTCATTCTACAACTGAAGTATCTCTTGCCAAAAGACAAGTTTAACCCTCAGTTTTAGTGTCTATAGTTTAACAAATGCAGAGGGATATAAACATTGATATCACAGTGTGTTTTTCTTTCTGTAATTGAGAACTCAGAAGACTGAGTTCATGGCTGCCCAGAAAACTTCTTTTAATCAATAGTTCTAGGGTAACCTCTCTTTTACTATGCATAAATTTATTAATAAAACCAAAACAGTGTTCAAGTTAAAGGCTAAACCAACATTGTTTATAAGCTGTCTTCTAATTACTGAAAGTTCGAAATGATATGTTTAAATATAACTTTTAATTAAAAAACCAGTCTCCATGCCTACTTCATTAAGATATATCTATTTAAGTGGAGGCATAATCCATTTTGCAGTTCAATAGGAGATAGTAATGAAAACTGACTTTAATTTCATGCAGCTGAATTATCTCACACAATTTTATGAGTTGCACAGATGTTGTTGTTGGCGCAGTTAGATGGTTTCTCTGAACATTCTCCTCTGCTGATGAGTTGCCGCCTCTATTACATGGAATGCCTTAAACATAACTGTGGTACAGCTGTGAACATAAATGGTTTTGGTGGTGTTTAAATTCCACAATATTTTAAGTGGCTTCTTAAGCCTCAATCAAGATGGTTTTAAGTAATTAAGTCTATGCTTTTATAGATGATGATTTGTATCTTAAAGATTATATTCAGTGGCTACCTTATTGTCCCTGTAGAAGATATAAACTTTTGTATCATAGTGTAATTTCTTTACTACTAAAAACAGGAAAGAGAGCATTCCTGAATTCAAAATGAGTAACAAGACATATTTCTCAGATGAACTCGGATGGCAGGATAAGTAGGTAATTATATCAAAATGTTCCAACTTTAGAGAATCGCTTAACTGTCATTCTCACCCCAGAGACATCTGCCCGCAGGACCCAGGAACCCAGACCGTCTTGTATTTACTCCCCTTTGGCTGACACTCAACATTATTTGATGAAGAGTCTTTGACTTTTTCCTTGTGTTTTTCGTTACTCTGGAGTAAGGATGGGCAAAGAACAGAGAGAATGTAGGAGACACAGAAATCCTCTCTAAGGAGCACAGTTGGCGTCTTTCAGTGAGACTCACTTTGGCTTTTTCTCACTTCCCATTCTCCTGGTAAATTTTTAAAGAAACAACAGAGAGTTGGTAGATGTGTGTAGACTGTTGGATTCCATGTCCAGGGTAGTTATGGTACTGTTAGTATTGTGAACATGAATCATCTAGTGTTTAGACGTTCTTTTTGGTGGTTTTCCATAGATGACAAGTCACTAACAGAGCAACACTGTCTCATCACTAAGTTCCATTCACTCATTCCGTCTTCACTTTGCCCTCAGTCTCTCATACTGGAGTACCCAGAGTTTTCTTACTGCTAATTTGATAGTCACCTTTCCAAAAGAAAGACAAATAGAGGAAGAGCAGGAAATATAGCATATTGTTGTTTCAAATCCATAATTGAAAATAAATCTGAAAGCCAACAAAGAAGTGTGCCTAACCTTTTTTAGTGCTTAGTACTCTGAGACCAATGTCCAAAAAAAAGTCCATACATGAGACTTCGTACACAATATCTCTATTTTTTTTTACTTCTGTCAGAATCTTTATAAAAAAGAATTTATCTTTAGAAGTCACAAACAAAATATTTAGCAAAACTCAGGGAAGGATAAAATTTCCACACTCAAAAATATGTGGAAAGGTTTTGTAAAAGCAGGTAAGATTGGACAGAGTGATGGAAAAATTAAAGAAAAGCCATGTAGACAATGGCTCCTCAAGTTAGCAAATTTCAGCACGTGCTAGCAAAAAATACATCTCTGGAAAGTAAAGGGCTTATCCTACAGAGGTAATGGATAGCTATTCTTTGCAACAGTCAGGGAAGGAACAAGGTTAGAAGTCTTCTAGACACAGCTTTTTATTCAAAGGGTCACAATTCTTTGGCTACACAAAGAATTGCCAGGAGAGCCACTTCTGCAAGAAACAGTTCAATAACAGGATGGATGGAGACCTTTAGACTGCATGGAAATCCGTACTAGTGGCTGGTTTTGGAAAATGCAGTCCCTTCAATGGCAAATTTAAAAACATCATCTGATAGAACATTGAAAAATACATCAAAGGGGAAAAAACCACACAAAACAGAAAATTAGCAATTGATTAATACTGAAAAAAATATTGCCACAAAAATTGTTGCAGTTACAATATTGTGGTCAAATATTTTGCCATGTGTTAAAATAAATGAATGAAGTAATCACTCTTATTAAAGTGGATCACTGGTCAGAAACACCTGATTTATAGGAATTGGTGCCAAGAAAACAGATAGTCTCCAGAGGGAAAAAAAAAGGAGAGAGAGAGATAAGGGTTCTAACAAGAATGAATTTAAAGGGGTGTGCTCAGAGCAGGGGGGCTGAAGAATGACTCCTCCATTTATAACACATCCAACAGGAATCTGGGGTCATTGTGATGAGGGGCATAAAACTTGGCGCATCCCTATGAACAAAATCCCTACATGTGAAGAAAAAGAAAAAAGTTACAACACATATGTAATGGGTGTATAGGCGATATACATACTGTATGTTTGAAAAGTTGCCTGATAAAATATTGGAAAATTTTTAAAAAGAGAGAAGAGAATACAAAAAAAATAAATTTAATATTGCAAGAACACAGGGATGAATATATTTTGTAAAAAAAAAAAACAGAGTAAATGAACATAGTAAATGGGGGTGGTGCCACACACAAAAAACACAAAGCAAAGAAATGTATTATCAGGGAAAGTTCTTTTAATAACAGTAATGAGAAAACACAAAATGTTTAAAAAGTAAGACTAAATGTGATTAATACTGGTAAATAAAAATACAGTAATTCATCTTTTAAGTTAAAAAAATATTTTCAGTCTAAGTGATTCTCTTGTCTCAGCCTCCCAAGTAGCTGGGACTACATGCGCCCTCCCGCAATGCCCGGTTGTTTTTTTATTATAGTTGTCATTGTTGTTCGGCAGGCTGGGGCCTATTCAAACCCACCAGCTCTGGTGTATGTGGCCAGCACCCTACCCAGTGAGCTGCAGGTGCCGAGCCTACACAGAGCATAATTTCTAATGAAAAACAACTAAGACAGAAAATATAAAATGCCTCTTTCATCATGAAATTTAAAAAAAATTCTTAAATCTTCATTCAAATAATAAAAATGAAGTAAAATTTTACAACATAACAATAATAAATTTAGCAAACGGTAGTGTACCTAAAGTAGTACTTCTATTGAAAATTTTATTGTATGTGTTGATATTAATAAAAAGAGAATAAGCACAAATTATTTATTTATATTTATTTTATTATTTTTATTTTTATTTTATTATTTTTTTTTTGAGACAGTCTCACTATGTCACCCTTGGTAGAATGCCATGGCATCATAGCTCACAGCAACCTCAAACTCTTGGGCTTAAGTGATTCTTTTGCCTCAGCCTCCCAAGTAGCTGTGACTACAGGAGCCCACCACAGTGCCCAGCTATTTTGGAGTTGTAGTTGTCATTGTTGTTTGGCAGGCCCAGGCTGGGTGGGAACCTGCCACCTCCAGTGTATGTGGCTAGCACCCTGCCACTGAGCTATGGGCACCACCCTATTTATTTATATTTAAAATCTAACTCAGAAAGTTAGTAAAAAGCCTATAATGTAAATGGAAGGAAAACAAGAGAGAAAGAAAAAAATATAACTATGAAAATAACTAACATAATTATAACAAAGAAACAAACAAGAATGAAATAATCCCAGTAGGTGCTGGATGTGGTGGCTCATGACTGTAACTCTAGCACTTTAGAAGGCTGGGGTAGGAGGATCATTAGAGGCCAGGAGTTCAAGAGCAGCCTTAGCAATATGGTGAGACTCCGTCTCTGTAGAAAAATTTTCAAAATACCTGGACACCATGATGGAATCATGTAGTCCCAGCTACTCAGGAGGCTGAGACAGGAGGATTGCTTGAGTCTGGAAGTTTGAGGTCACAGTGAATTATGATAATGCACTCTAGCCCAAGCAACAGATGGAGACAATTTATTCAACAATAAATGAATAAAATAAAATCACAAAGGAAGTAGAAAAACTGGTTTGTGGTCACAAGCATTCAGCCTCACATTGGATATGTCTCTCAATGTAAAATATTAATTTCATTCCAGTAAAAATACCAGCAAACATTTGTTAAGCCTAGATAGAACAAGTTAATTCTAAGGTTCCTTTGGAAATGAAATCAAGCAAGAATAGAGAGAATAAATCTGAAAAAGGGTTTATTTTTCAGAGATTTCAGAGGATTAAATTGCCATGCAGTTGTTTGGAAAACATATTTTCTCACATATTACGGTGGAAATTTTGTCAAAATTAATTTTAAGTGAAAAGTATGGCAAACAACGTGTAAAGAAGGATAATAACATTGCATAAACACTGAAAAAAAATAACACTAAAACAGTGATTATCATACAGTTAAAATGGTAACAAGTTGGAAAGTTGGATAGATGGGTAACTGCATGGGTGAAAGGTTTTAGTGTATTTTTTACATATATTTTTGTGCTTTTAAACCATGAACCTTATGAATATATTACTTAATATATTATTACTTAATAAATTATATAATTTATTTACGTTTTGCCATATTTACAGTGATTCATGATGACCACATTAAGAGATATTTTAAGGATGAAATATTTTATATTTTAAATGTCATTAGCTTTCTACATAATTTTTAATCTTTAATCACAGTCATTTTACTTTAAATTTCAGCACTAGTGTGAATAAAAATGAATCCATGACATTAAATGAAGCATATGTGAATTTTTGAAGCAATGGATTTTTCATCATTATAATTATTATTGGAGGAAAATTAGTTTTAAATTCCTGGCAACATTAGTCAATCTACGCTTTTATACACACACGTTTATCTCACCTAGTCTTCTTGGCATGAAATTGTCATCGATCATACAGAAAATAACTTGGAAGAGATAAATGAACACATTTACAAAATAATATTATTATCTAGATTTACATAGAAACATTGACATTGCTTTGGGATTAAGTATTCAAGAAAATATTTGTCAATATAACAATTGAACCTACTTAAATTTATTATGAATAACTATTCTTCACCCACTCTTTAATACGCACAGTTTTACATATTAATATTATTTCCTTTCTAAGAGGAGAATATGTAGACATTACAATCAATTTTGTACATAAAAGTTGTGAGCTCAGATAACCATTTAAAGCCAGAGGCCATATATGAGTTGCCCAACTTCTTTCCGCGACCCCATCCAACCACCTCCCTGACACTATCTCCTTTGCCTCTTTATGATTCACTCTGCTTTAGGCTCATCCACGTCCTCAACTTCCCTGCTAACATGGCACAGGTGTTTTGTCCTTGCTATTTCTGCTGCGTGGAAAGACATAAAGCTTTTTTTCTGGGAAGTATAGGGATTTGTGCTGTAATAAGACTTTTGTGTCAGGAAAGGTTTGTCTCTTTGACCTTGAGTCGTCCTGCAGAAAGGTGAGTAGAACAGATCCATCTGTTTGTTTTGTTTTGCTTTTTCCTTTTTGCTGATGGTTGATGTTTCAGGTTTTGTGTGGGATAACAATTAGAAATTGGCCTTTCTAACTTTGCCTAAAATTAACAGACAAGGAGAAAAAGTTTAAAAAAATGAACAACTGAACTCCAGACAATCTTTGCATCAATAGATCTTTAAAATAGAAAGTTAATAAGAAGGGGGAAGTTGCTACAAATGGTTGTAAAAACTACAGGAATTTTGTATAGTCTTTCAAATAACATAAATTTATTAGAATGGATGAGTTGTAACCAAAGCATTGGAGCACCAGGTTATTCATTCATTCTCTCCTCCCAACAACATTAATAGGGCTCTTAGTACGTGCTGTACACAGCTATGCGCTGGGACAGAGAGCAGTTAGGCACAGGGCCTGCTTTCCATGAAGTCACAGTTACCAAGAGGACAGAAAACAATAATTCTTGGCAACACTACGGAGTAGGAAGTGCTAAGTAGAGGTCCTCAAGGAGGACTAAGGGGAAAAGATATTGTCCTACCTGAGCTGTCTGTCTAAGGATCAGTGAGAATGGGAAGAAGGATGGTAAAGGTGGGAACCCCGCATGTCCGAGAGCTTGTAGAAACATTTTATCTAAGTATCATACAGACATATACTTGCACACGTATATATTTTACACATTCTCTTATGTTACATATAAGACTGAACATCCATTGGTTGAGAATAGATAAAGCACATGGTTTATATGAGCGAATGAGCTTAAATGTCATCTCAAGAATGACAAAGATGGACAGAATGATTAAGAAGTGTAATGTGATTTGAAAATAATGACGAGTTGGTGATGGATTCAATGGTAACAAAAGAGGTGTTCTTCATAGGTCACGATGCTTTAGTTAATGTCGGGGAGATGAGAGGGCAAGCTCCAGGAGGACCCTGGCCCTGCAGTCGGGTTTGGGGGTCAAGAGGATGTTGGGGGATTAAGGAGGAGAAATAGAAGCAACCGTGGAAGGAAACGGAAGATGCAGGGTCACCTCTGCTGTTCCACCTCCATCCCCGTCTCGGGAACTGGTAAGGGAATTGTACAGTTCTCTCTACCTAAACTGCATTGTATCCCCCTTTACTTCCAAAGACTAGTTAGTAAAATGTATCCTAATATTGGCCAGGGTGGTTTTATGTGGATGATGCTGTTCCAAGTGGTGGAATTGGAGGGTTGACTGGGCTTCAGGAAATTATATTCAGTTTTCTTCACTATCTAAACAAGGCTGTTATCCTGAGCAGAGGGGGAAGATGTTGAAGAGTCTTAATTCACCCCTAGTTTGTCACATAGGAAGAGTTACTAACGGATAATCCTGTTGTAGCCGAAAAAAGTGTAAAATGAAATCCTGAGAACAGATTGAAAATTACAGATGGCTCATAGTCAAACAAAAGAAACCAGACAGGGAATAAAGCTGTACATTTAAAATATAGAGAAGCACATCTGTACCCTTGATGAGTCACCTGCCAGGCTTGGGGCGACTTCTGTAAGGGCCTGGAGAAGAAGGATGCAGCCTGAGCTAGGGCGAGGGGGTCAGTATTGTGCAAATTAACACCAGATATGTTAGACCTTAGAATAGAGCCCCAAATGGAAGAGAGCATGAACTCTGCCTGTCCCTTTTATGTGTTCTCTGCATGCGGGAGAGGAGATGGCGTCAGGGAGATACGAGGGCACGGGACCAGAGGTCCCGCCTCATCTGTTCAGGCAGCTCCCATATCCCTCCGGTTTTACTTTTCATCCCATCAAGCTGCTAAGGGCAGAGTGAAGCACAGTTGCTAGCGGGACTTGGGACATGAAAGTTTAATTCTATTTTCTTAAGGTAGTACTCCTGGCAATTTTCCTTACTGGTTTAAAAATCATCAGATTTCTCACTGGAATGAGTCAGCAAAAGTGATGCTGAGTTTAATTGCTACCACTTTAAATAGTCAAGAACTTTATAGGACTCCTCTTGGGGTTCTCCTGATGAGCCACACTAAGAGCAGAAAGTTATATTATTGAAACTGAATGTAAAGTTTAAACTTAATGGAAAGACTATTTTATGAGGTAAATTTCATTTCACAGCACATATTATCCGGGTTCAGGAAGAAGAAATAGACACTTCAATATCACTTTTAAATAATGAACACAGTATGTGATAACACAAATAGCTCATTTAATGTCATTTTCTATGGCAGGACAGGGGTTAAAATATCAGGTCTCTAAGTCAGATCTGAGAGGTGTCTATCCTTCCTTGGGTTATACCAAAAAAGGAAATGTCACACTCCTTTGAAAATCTCCTTCTATCTGCAAACCATATCTTATGATGTCAGGAAGCCTAAACACCAGGGTAAATGTGCTTTTGATCCATTCTGTTGTTAGCAAGTGACAAAAATGTCTTTCAGCAGAATAATTACGAGGTCGTGGTCCAGATAGTCCTGTTTGAATACAGTGATATGCACTTGCTGATTAGAAGCTGGGATTTTAAAAGCTCATTCTCTCTGTGAAAACAGGAACCCTTTCTTCTTCGAAATTAAAATGATCCAAAATGAAGAAACTCTCCAGCATTTGTTTTAAAATAGACAACTTTACTATTAAAACCCTAAGTAGAGGAAAATCTCTGCACTGCTTCTGTAATTTCGGCTATGCATGTGAGCACCTCTAAGGAAAGTTCACAAATAGACAGAATAAATGAGCTTAATACTAATTCAATTAGCCGTTGTAGCAATGTTTAATTTATTTGAAAAGCCAAGGGCAGTAATTTTACGATACTGAAATAACAGCATGCCATAGTTATACTTTTTCATCTCTTATTTGTATTTGTATCATGAGGGTGACTATATATAGATTTCTACATGGAATGTTTTAACCAAATGTCTCTGAAAGGGTAGCTACAAAGGTAATTTCTGCCCGAATACTGATATTCGAACTTCAATAAGCATATATTACAGAGAGGATTCCTTTCCAATTAAGATAATTTTCTTTGTATAGCCACGTTACATGGGCTCAGTTTCTCCTTGGGAGGGATGCAGGTTGAAAGCCTGTGTAATTATGCTGAAATAAGTTCTATCACTCTGCACAGTCTGTGAGGCTAAGTTGCCATGGTAACTGCTCTCCCACAAGATCACTTGCACATAGTAATTTCCTAGCTTTTTCCATTCCAATTGAATGTTGTGGTTAGACCCTTGGTACTCCCCAAAAAGAATAGATACTCTATTTACAAGTAATTCTTCAAGTCCTTGATTTTCCACTAATTTGTACCTGCACTGATACATTAATTTAATTTGTATCCACTATGGGGCTCAATAGTAAGGGGGACAATCATCTAGAAGCGAGCTTCTCTATTACAAAGTACACAACAAACCAATACAGCTGTTATTGTTCTCTGCTATTCAGTATATGGACTATCATTCTTGCTTAGTGATTCTTTAAATTTTAAGGTGAGGGAGATTCAACAACTTGTGCCAATAATATGCAAAGAAAAATTTTCAGTACCTGATAACTATTGTTCAATGAAGTCAAATTCAGAGGTAATTTGACAGAAACGTTAAATTCATTATTGGTATTATTTTCTCTACATTCAAGACACTGCCTACTGTGTGGCAGGCACTGTTCTAGGTACTAGACATAGGGCATTAAGCAAAAACAAACACTGTGTTACTGAATTTACATGCCAGCTGGGGCATGATCAATGAGAATGAGCCCTACACTATTGCTGAAAGTTCTCAGGGTAATGAGAAGATTAGAGATTTAAGAACTAAAGCAAACCTTCTGTGACTATTTCTTTTACCTCTTAATTGTGCTATTTTGAGCAAGTTAATTTACCTCTCAGATTTTTACACTTTCCTATTTGCGTAATAGTTTATACATTCATGTATATTTATTAAAATGAAGTCTTAATTTCTTTCACTGCTGGGAAAAAAGATTTAATTGGCTACTGTTTCCAGAGGTTTGAAAGTCTAAGACTGAGGGACTGCCTCTGGGAAGGGCTGATTTCATGCCTCATAAAATAGGAAAAGGACAAGCAATTGTGTAAGTCAGAGAGAGAGAAAGGCCAAACTAATCTGATTTTATTAAGAAGCCACTTTAGTGATGAATAATCCACTCTGGCAATAACAGCATTAATTGATCGATGTGGGAAAAGCCCTTATAATCTAATCACTTCCTAAAGTCCCCACCTCTAAATACTGTTAGAATAGCAACTAAGTTTCCAACATATGACATTTGTGAGGGACACATGCCCACCACAGCAGGGGACAATAAAAGATAAGAGATGTAAAAATCCATGAATGTAGTCATTTTCTAACAAGTCTTTCTGGAATCTGCTTCATTCTATAAAAATCAAGACTGCATCAAAAATTGTTCCAACTTTCTTCAAGAATTTAGAGCAGATAAATAGGAAAAAGAAAAAAAATCTTAAATAAAATGTTACTGAAACTTATACTAGAAATATTAGAGAAAAATTCTTGGCTCAGCATCATTGCTCAGTGGTTAAGGCACCGGCCACATACACTGAGGCTGGTGGGTTCAAACACAGCCTAGGTCAGCTAAACAACGACAACTGCAACAAAAAAATGGGCAGGCATTGTGGTGGGCACCTGTGGTTGCAGCAACTTGGGACTCTGAGGAGAGAGAATCACTTAAGCCCAAGAGTTTGAAGTTGCTGTGAGCTGTGACATCACAGCACTCTACCACGGGCAACATGGTGAGACTCTGAAAAAAAAAATCCTTAAAACCAACGTTGCGATGGGCTGGAAGATGGCAGTGGAGATGGTCCCATAGCCCATCTCTCCCCGGTCAGCAGGTGAGAGGGTGGGAGCTCTGGATCTTTCCCCCTGTGAACTATTGGAGTGGACGGGTAGCTGGTGAGACACAGAGATCGGGAGGATTGGCGTGTTTGAAATATAGTTCTTAACCGTGGAAACTGTTGCAAACTGTTTCCCCCTGCCCAGTGGAGGGGCAGCCGGCCCCTACCACAGGGACGAAAGCAGGTCCCAACCCACAAGCTCTAATCAGAGAAAATTCCACTGAAGTGTGGAACTCAGAGTTTGACGATCAGAAAGGGGCGCTGGTAGGAACCACGGAGAACCAGGCAGCCCTATTGTGAGTCCAGACTCTGCCAGACTGACATTGGAATGTCCAAAATGGCCAGCACCTTTTCCCCAGATCAATGAGAGAGAGAAAGAATGGGTGAGCAGCCAGTGTTACACTAGGCGGGGACCCTGGTGAAGCCTGAGAGGTGCGGAAAGGACACTTTGAACTGTGGAAGTTGGCGAGGAGGGCCCCCAGGCACTTCAGCTGGAGAATAACAGAAGTTCAAGGTCCCACCAACAGCCCTACGAAACCCCCTCCCCTCCAGCCTTCACAGCCGCTGCGAGCAGCTGGCCATAGCAACTGCCGCCGCTGCTGCTGCTGCTGCGGTCGCGGTGCAGCCAGCTGCTACCGTGAACTGTGGTGCCGCCGCCCCACAAATAGTGACACCACTGCCGCCAACACCACCACAGGCCCCGAGATATGCAGCGACCGCAAGCCCCCTCCCCCCGCAGTCGCCATGAGCCCCGCTCCCACTCTCCCCTCTCACAGCAGATTGTTGTTCCCGGACTGGACTGTAATTCTATATACATATAAGAATAATATTCTTGAGATTTGTTTTTTTTGAATGTCCTTTTCTTGGAAGCGCTATTGACAAATAATTCTTTACTTCACTTTCTTTTCTTAGGCTATTTTTATTACCTCCTATTCTCAACTGAACATTCTTCTTCCTCTCCCGTGTTAATTTCTTTGTTCTCTCTCCCCCTCCTCTCCCTCCTTTCTTATAGCTTCTAAGAGTGCTTATATCATATTTCCTAGAGGCGTTTCTTCTTCTCTATTCTCAAGATTTTATAAGAAGCATTTTTACTGTAGAATTCTTTCTTTTTTCTTCTTAGCTGTTGTTCTGTGATTGGCTGTTTGTTTGTTGTGTTTTGTTTGTATGTCGATGCTTCTGACTGTGGGCACATCTGTGGGCTTACGTGTCTGGTAGCCCTTCTACGAATGTATTAGCCCATTTGCTATTATTGTGATTGGTGTTATAAATGTTTCCCTTGCGACCTTGATACTTCAGTTCAACCCCTGCCCAGGATTGGAAGTCTAGAACTCCAACTCATCCACAATCCAGACTGACTGCATTTACAATTGGACTGGAACTCTTAAACTGTACAGGCTGCAGTCACCACACCAGTACCTAGGTGGAGGGCTGGTCAACCACAACCGTACAAGTCTCCAGTCCAATTTCACTTTACTGCTCATATAGCTAAAAACTGAAAAACAAACATGGGGTGGAACCAGCAGAAAAACTCTGGCAACATGAATAAACAGAATGGTGCAACACCCCCCCAAAATGTCAAACCATCCAGTCCAGACTATCCCATCGACAAACAGATAGCAGAGATGTCTGAAATTGAATTTAGAATCTGGATAGCAAACAAGATTAATAAAATGGAAACTAACATGGAGGTAGAGATTATAGGATTAATTCAGAAGATGTCTCAAGAATTCGACCAATTCAAAGACAAAATGACCAAAGATCTCGACACATTGAGACAAGAAGTTGCAATCCTCAGGGAGATGAGAAATACAGTAGAAGCCCACAGCAGCAGAATAGAGCAAGCTGAAGAAAGGATTTCTGACATTGAGGACAGAGACTTAGAATGCTCCCAAATGCTCAAAGAGATAGAGAAATGGAAGGCAAAAATGGATCATTCTCTCAGAGATCTCTGTGATGACTCAAAGAAAACCAATATTCGTCTTATAGGGATACCTGAAAGCGACAATCTGGCTTCACATGACACAGAGTCCCTTCTTCTTGAGATTATGAAAGAGAATTTTCCAGATATACCAAGAGACTCT
>CAUYON010000885.1:0-10421 GCA_963573935.1 Arctocebus calabarensis
CCCCCCAGCCGCGAGTGGACTGGGACGGGGACACAGCGGAGCGTGGAGTGGAGTGTGAACTGGAGTCAGCTGCGCCGGGAGTGGGACCGGGAGTCAGCTGAGCGTGGAGTGGAGTGGGACGGCGACTCAGCTGAGAGTGGAGTGGAGTGGGACGGGCACTCAGCTGAGACTGGAGTGGCCTGGGACGGGAAGTCAGCTGAGCGTGGCGTGGGACGGGGAGTCAGCTGAGCCTGGAGTGGGACGGGGAGTCAGCTGAGTGTGGAGTGGAGTGGGACGTGGAGTCAGCTGAGCTTGGAGTGGGACGGGGAGTCAGCTGAGCGTGGAGTGGAGTGGGACGGGGAGTCAGCTGAGTGTGGAGTGGAGTGGGACGGGGAGTCAGCTGAGCATGGAGTGGGACGGGGAGTCAGCTGAGCGTGGAGTGGAGTGGGACGGGGAGTCAGCTGAGCGTGGAGTGGAGTGGGACGGGGAGTCAGCTGAGCGTGGAGTGGAGTGGGACAGGGAGTCAGCTGAGTGTGGAGTGGGACGGGGAGTCAGCTGAGCATGGAGTGGGACGGGGAGTCAGCTGAGCGTGGAGTGGAGTGGGACGGGGAGTTAGCTGAACATGCGGTGGAGTGTAGGCCACACACCTGGTGGCTGGGCTGCCTCAAGAACTCCAGTTCCAGAATGTTCTGGAAGGGTCTCTGGAACCTGCATTTTTAACAACCACTCATGTGATTCTGAACTGCATTAGAGCAGCAAAGTCATGGGCGATCAGCCCAGACATTGGCATCCAGGCACGGCTGGAGTCAGGAGTCGTCCCTGGCAGCCCTCAACTGGGGATTGGGTTTGCTCAGGCTGGGTTAATAGTGGGAGAAGCCAATGCGCGCCTGGGACGCTGACGGCAGTGCCGGTCTTCTGGGATCTAAAGGGAATCCCTTTCCCCCTCCTTAGAGGAAGTTAGGGGTGCAGGATTTGGGAAAAGGCAGACAGTACAGAGGCTGTACAGGCAGCAGCAACACCCTGGCTTTGCAAACCTGCACCGTCACCTTGCACCCGCGGGTTGTTGCTGCTCTGGGTTCTGGTGCAGAGAACAAGCCAGATGTTTTCAGAATGATGCTCTGGGCTTTGCAGGAATGGGGAATTCTGGATTCAGTTGCCTGAGAATGTCCTCTAAGTCTTTTACCAGTGGCCTGATTCCTTGAGTGTCTCTTTTGTGCCTCACCCCGTGTTGGAGTTGACAGACCATTAAAAAAAAAAACAGACGTGACTTTGGAAACAGCCAAAGGGACTTTGTGCCTTGACAATTCGTGTCCTTTCCATGAGAATGTGAGGCTCTCAAGGAGCCACAAAACCTCCAGGAGGTCTTATTTTGATAGAAAGTGATCAATCTATTGGAAATGGGCTCCTAATACCCAAATTCCACACTAACATGTAAAATACAGCTGAACTTTTATTTGTTTATTCTTTCTATGAACAATTTTTTTTTATTGTCTCAGGAACAGAAGCAAAATACAGAGAAGAGGCTGTTTCCAGTGCCTCTTTAGCAGACCAGTGGGGGTAGATGAACACCCGAGGCTCACAGCATCAAACGACTGTGTTGAGAGTCATTCTCATGACCACTTAAAACATCCTACCATGGGTCTTAGAGTAGTTTTGGAAACTCTTATTTCACTGCGTCACTGGTTTCTAGGACCTGCTGGCCAGTGACTGGTCACCCTGCGTCTTTACGTAGCTGCCCCAGGCACTGGTCAGTGAAGCTGTCACTGCTCTGCAGACACACCCAGGCAAGTTCCTCATACCCTTTTCCAATCTCCCATCCTAGTGAATGACACTTTCCTCTGCCTGAGCCCACATTAAAATAAGTGTAAATATTCTTCAAATGCCGTGAAGGCTATGTTAACCAGTTTGATGAAAATATTTCAAATTGTATATAAAACCAGCACGTGGTACCCCACAATTGCATTAATGTACACAGCTATGATTTAATAATAAAAAAGTGTAAATATTCTTTATTCTTTTGCCCTGTGACTACTGAAAAATTCCCAAGGTGTAGCTATAAAATGATGGAACATAATTTTAAATAGGTATATCATCATATATATGTGTGTATATGTATACACACACACACACACATATATGAACAACATTCTCCTTCAGTGAGGAAATCTAAAAAGGCTAATTTCTTCAAAAATGCTACCTTGGATAAAATTTTTTTTTTTTTTGCGGTTTTTGGCTGGGGCTGGGTTTGAACCCGCCACCTCTGGCCTATGGGGCCAGCGCCCTACTCCTTAGAGCCACAGGCACCACTGTGGATAAGGCTATTTTTGAAAGTCCTCTTTGGGTACTGATGTTGATGTGAAACCCTACATACCCTGCCTCACTAGAGTTTCACCTTGTTTGGAACCAATATTATGCCACAAGTTAGCCACGTCCCCTTATTTATTAGATCTTAACCCAAATGATGCCTGAGTATTGATCTGAAGGGACAAAGGATTTCCCCATGTGGAGGGTTTGCACTCGCTCAGCTCTGCAGCAGCGCCAGGGTGACTGTCCCAGCACTGGCACCCCTGGCCCAGGGCACAGCTTTGCAAAGTGACTACCCTGGAGTCACTGTCCTCTCACCATGCGGGCGGGGGCCACTCACGGGACTTCTGGGAGGAAAAGCACTTCTCTACTTACACGTGCCCTCATGATTGTGCATTTAGAATCCCCAAGCCCAGCACTGGGACAGACAGGAGGTGGTCAGTCTGTTGAGCTGAATCGCCAGGCTGGTGGCAACACGGCGTCTAAATGATTTATTTGTATTTCCGACTGACAGGGCAACTGCCCCAAGGCCCATCTCTTCTTCCTCATGCCTGGGACTGAACTGCAAGCGAATCAGCGGATTCCCGCTCTCACTGATGTGGACTGGATGGGATAGGGCAGACAGAATATTTGTTGCATTTATTTGTTCTATGACTACAGAAGAAACATTTCAAAATGTGTACAAAAAAAATGTGTACAAAAGGATACTTTTTTCCTCCAGTAGTACATCCCCTGTTCACAGCTGAACAGTAGTAATTTAACATCATCATTGAGGCAGACTGGAAATACGATTGTGATTTCTCATTTACAATCCTGTGCATTCACTTGCCAGAAGGGCAGTTGAAGACCTAACGCTGTACTGGGTACAAACAAATTCAACTTTAACAGTCACCACACACAACATTATAAAAAAGTGTATTAGAAAGTATTGGAAACAATATTGCATATTAAAATCTGGTTACATGTGTTCACAGTGAGTGCCATTGCACCAAAAGTATATGTGCTTCTTTTTTTCCTGATGCCTGAACATCTTAAATAAGTCTAATTTTGGTTCATTTTAAAATTAAAAAAAAAAAGAAATAAAAGAGAGCGATCTGGATTTTAAATAGAGTTGACCATTCATTATTGCTGGAACTGAAGAACAGAGAAACACACTTGCGTCGTGACTTTGTATTAAATCCAGTTCATCCGGCTTTTGTTTTGGCAAGAAGAGGGTGCTACAAGAGTCATAATGCAATCAAAACATAACAGAACAAGAAAAAAAGCACAATACTGGGGGCAGGGTGTGGGGGGGGGAGAACCCGTAAAATAAATCCACATCTCAGGTAGCTCTCTTTCTCAATGAAGAGTCTAAGATTTTATTATGTGGTTGATTCTAAATTTGAAATGGAACATGCTGGTAACTGAAGCCATTGGTGTTGGGACATGCCCTTTGGTGATAATGCAATGAAAATGCAGTGATTTTTAGTGACTCTGGAATTAGGACAATCACACCACCTAGGTACAAATCACAGAAAGAACGTGGGGCAAGGAGCAGAGGTGAGGCTTTCCACCTCCTGGGAATCTGGGGTGACAGGGAGGGAGAGGAATGAAATAGTGATTTCTAGCTGTAATAAACAGGTCAGCCTGCTACTGGTGACCTTCCTGTCTCTGGTATTTATTTTAAACACAATGAGGACTCATGGAATCTTGGCACATGGCAGTGCACAGTGGTTCCCAAGACACACACTCACTCATCATACAACAGAACAAACCACAGAACAGAAAGTGTGAAGTCATGCAAAAATCCTTCTTTTACCGGCTAGGAGAAAACTTCAGCAACTTTTGGTACATAATATGGCCACCTTTCAAACATAACTTAATTATTTGTTGACATAATATGAAACCTTACTTTAAATACAACAGTCTCAAAGAAAAATGGTGTTACAATATCAAACCACAACCAAAGGTATGTAAATTGACATTTATATTGGCTATAAAAGGAGGTGAGAGGAAAGGGCAAAGCATTTTAGAAAAGAATTCCTCGAGCCACTTTTTACAGTTCTGGTTTAGGCTTTCTTTGAATGTCACTTAAACCAGTAACTCCTTTCTACCAACTGATTCTATGGGATGGAGGGAAAAGAACAGGGTAGGTGAAATTTGCTAGCAAACTGGGGACCTACAGAGATGCTTGCACTGAAGATATTAATTCGGATAAGGCGGATCTTTCTCTATAATTGCATATTGAATGAAAGCTGTCCACAGCCCTTGCTCCCCGTCTCTCTTTCTCTACCCTTCATTTTGCACATGGACGTGGCAGAGTCTAAATTTCTACAACTTTGTTTATCCCAGATTCAAAATGCCACAGAATTCTGCAAAGACATCTATGACTCAAGGAGGGTATTTTTTTATAAATTTCATGCCTTCTCCAAAACTCAAATGTCCATAAGAAGAATATTTTTGAAGGCTGAAGAGGGAATAATTCATTTATAGAATTTATGATTCCAGAGGAGAACAGGTCAGGATTGATATTGCTGGCTGGGAAAACTCAAGTGCTTTTATTTTTGGAAGGCTTCTCAGGCCCTTTGATTGGTTTATAATTCATTCAGATCAGTGGTTCTCAACCAGGAGTGATCTCCCTCCAGCAGCGGACACGGGGCAATACCTGGAGACCTGGGGCTGGTACCCTTGTATGTTGGGAAGCAGCCAGGGATGGTGCTAGGAACCGCAGGGTGTTCAGAAGAGACTGCCCATGAGAATGACCCAGCCCGGCACGTCAACAGCGTTGAGATTAAGAACCCCTGGTTTAGATCACAGGATGAAATAGATGCTTGTGTACAATCTGCCTTCTGTTTCCTTGGGAGTTTTCACAAAGACAAGTACCATAAATCTCTGAAACTGTATATTCTTCTTTGGTTGAGAGTAAAGACATTAATGATAGGATTAAGCTGGGGGAACACTCTTCCTGCTTGGGGCTAGAATCCCTGCTTGGGCCTCAGAACATTCATGTTTCAGCATGGAGAGCCAGAGTTCTCCCTGCTCTGTCCCAGGACACCTGCTGGCTCTACCTTCTAAAGTCTGGATTGGTCCGTTTCCCTGTAAATTCCAATATCCTTCAGCAACAAAGGCTACAGAACCACTTATCCTGTTTTGTGTGGACACACACCTGGCTTTGTCTGCACGGTGAAGAGTGTCAGCATATTTGAGGGTTTAAACAGGTGAGTTCTGTGTGTTAGTGATGAAGATATTGGGCTTCACATACATTTGACCTAAACATTAACCATCATTCTAAGTCATTTTATGGGTTTTAAAACAAGCATAATATACATTGAGTTTAGAGAAAGAAATTTACTAATGCTAAGAAATCCAAACCTGTAGCTACAAACATGTATCATTAAAACAAGGGCTAGGATTGAGGGCTTAGGTAGAACCAGGCAGGGAAGGAAGAGAGAACCGGCTGCCGTTCACAAGAAACAAGTGTACAATTTGGAATGAAGCTTTGGTTTCTGAGGACTTTTACCGTCTGAGTGGTTCAAAGAGAATTACGGTCCAAATTTCAGGACTGGTGTTTAAAATGTAGTGATAGACTTTTTTGGCTATTAAAAGCATAGGAAGGAAAAAGCAGGAAACAAGGCTCTGTGGATACGCCCCCAGGAAGACTGGATTCATGCCCCCTGGCCACAAGCCTTGGAAGGCCCAGCCTCACTCCAGTATCCGCCTCAAAGCCTGGGATTCAGGCCCCGACACGCCACCCTTTGCCCAGCACAGCCCAACAGACACTACTTCCCCAAACAATTTATTTTCCTGCACAGAACAGGACTTGAAATAGTATTTTCTTTCAAAAAGTGCAGGCTTTCTGCTCTAGATGTGTGTGGTCCCCCCAGCCGGCTGGTCTTGCTGCGTCCAGACCGCTCGGGCAGCCAGCCACACACCTGTCCCGTTTGCTCGCCTGGCGGGACACGCTTGCTGCTGCTGGGGATTCGGGGAAGGCACCTGCTGTGCAAACTCCTTCCCAGGCTTCTGGCCTGTGTCCTATAATTCTCCGAACACGTCTTAGACTAATTATTTAGAGAAGGAGATCCTAGGAAGTTACAGGGCAGGGGATGTCGCTAGCTCTAAGTGACAGCAGTTCTGGGTGCTTCGGGGTCACCCTGCCGCAACCATAAAAACGTCCACGTTTTCAAAAGCAAATCAAAACCGCAACCAACCAAGTTAGGAAACGGAAAAAAACAAAACAATTCAACACAAACCCCCCAGTGAATGAACACACAGCCTCCTCCGGTGCAGCGGGGCGCCCTTAGCTCATGTGGAAGCGGTGCTCCCCCCGCGTTATGTGCGAGGAGAACTCGTAGCGGTCCTGGCTGTGGTAGCCGCACATGTTGCACTCGAAGGGGTCGCGGAAGCCGTGGCAGCCCATGTGGATGGTGTACATGACGTGGTCGAGGAAGAGCACGCGGCAGTGTTCGCACTTGTACACCTTCATCTGCTCGCCGCTCACGCTCACCACCCGCAGCGCGTCCTGCGCGCTCTCGGCCGCGCGCAGCAGCTCGTAGGCGCGGGGCTCGTCCTTGAGCGCCAGCCCGTTGCGCGCGTGCGGCGCGATGTGGTTGGTCAGGTAGATGAGGCCGCCGCGCTGCTCCTCCGCGTTGCTCTCGGTGTCCGTGGAGTCTTGGCAGCTGTTGCTCGGGGACGCCTCGCGCTCCGAGGCCACCGACTTGGCCTTGGAGAGCAGCAGCAGGTTCTCCACGGCGCTGTCCTGCGCCCCGTGGTTGGGCCGCGGGGTGCCCTCGACCGGGGGCTTGTGCAGCTGGTACAGCGGGCTGATGACCGGGACCACCTCGGAGCCGCCCGGGGGCGTCTGCACCAGCGGGCGCAGGGACTCGGCCCCCAGGTAGCTGATGGCGTTGTTGATGGCCTGGTCCATCACGTGAGACTTCATCATTTCGTTCTCCTTCTCGTAGCTGGCGCTGCTGTCGTAGGGCATGTCCGACAAGCACTTGTCCCCTGTGGGAAGCAGGCGACAGTGAGTGAGGCTGGCCACCGTCCAGCACTGCACAGCAACAGCTGATCTGCACGCAGGGACCGGGAGGTCGCAAGCCTGTCCGGTGGGCACCTGGCCAGGGACATACCTGCTGGGGACACTTTAAGGCGTTTGACCAGATAAATACTTAATAGAGGACCCCGAATGCTCATGCCAATCTAAACAAGGCACATTTAGACGGCCATAACCCAATACTCATCCTTTTATTAAGGATGCTATAATTCAACATTATTACCTTTAATTTAATTATATTACTGAATTTAACTATACTATTATAAGTTCATTTAACTTTCTTTTTTTTTTTTTTTGCAGTTTTTGGCCGAGGTTGGGTGTGAACCTGCTGCGTCTGGTATATGGGGCTGGCACCCTACCCCTTTCAGCCACAGGTACCCATTTAACATTTTAAATGATGTATTTTCAATAGAATGTTATTCCAACAAGTGGGTAATTTATCACACATTTATGTAACTAAAATACACAATATTTATATTATCATTCATAATAATATGCCTTATGGGTATTTATAATAGTCTTATGTGATCTAATATGAAATTCATAATTTCAATAGTCTAGAATAAAAGTCAATTAAAATATAGAATGGCTGTGTATTTATAATAAAATTACATATTTCTTACAAATAACACAAAGGCAAATGGCCTCTAATTTAAGATGAGAGTAGAAAGGATACTCAGACTTAAAAAAAATAATTCTCTAAAGTTGGTAGCACAGAAACACATAGTACAAAGTAGAAAGCAAAACAAGGAAACTACTTATTTTTAAAAAGTATTGATAATGAATGGTGTGCAAGAAACTACGGCTATTAACACCCAACAGGGATTGGGCTCTGGCCTCCAGAAACGTAAGATCTGATTATCAGTTTGTAGAAGATGAGCTTTCGTGAAGATGCAGTAATCACACCAGGCAGGCTGTTTCTGTTTTTGTGTCCAGGTGCTGACTGTCTTGTTACACTAATCCCAGAACAGAATGAACCCATTCTGGTTTGTACCCAAATCTGTCACTTCTATCAAACCTCAGCAAGCAGAGGAGTGGACTGGACTTGGTGGCCAGTTTTGTTGAGTATAGAAGTGTCTATAGCCCCACCCAAAACAGTGCTCCCCCTCATCATCATCATCCTGTCTCTTCCTAAATTCATGGTTCATGGCTTCCCAAGCAACCACTGAGATCTGTTGTTTTCAAAACTTGCTATCAACTCATTATTAAGTATAGAAAAAAAAATCAACATATATTCCAGATTTGCAAGGCATATCTCTTGGAATTCCCATGGAATTTCTCTTGGCCCCCAAATGAGAAAAATAAAAACCTACAAAATTCACCAAGATCCATCAGATAAGTGAAGGAATATATCCTAGTGAAATATACACACACACTGTCTCCAAGACCAAGGAAAGAAACAGAAAATTCTGGCATGAGGTGTACGGCAAAGCTTGACTGCTATTCTTGCTTCCAGAAACCTCAGGTACAAAAGAACAACATCCTCATCATTTTCCCCAATATCCTCACATCTCTAGAGAAACAATTCAAATAGACATCGTTTTGATACTTGATCAAAGAGCAGCAGAAACCTCTCTAGCAGGAACCAGAGGACAGTGGAATACACAGTGAGACTGCCCCTCAGCCAGAAGCCAAATCTTCCACGCTCTATGCTGGAGGGAAATGGCCCAAAGCCCCCGGTGCATTTCCCGTGGGGGTGGGAGGCACTCCTTATCTCTGTGCTCTGCTGCTAGCGTAGGCCGCTTAACCAAATCTCCAAACAAGGGAGAGAGAGCAAAGGAAAAGAATTTGAGCAAAGCTGCACTTTGTCTCACCTGAACACCCCACAAAGCTTGTCCTTGGCTTTCTTTCAGGATCTAGAAAACTCGATAGAAGCCCAATAGCTCTCACAGGAAAAAAAGTCTCAGATACAGTGGGAAGAATGTTGAAATGTCAGTCAACCTATACACATATCAGACCAAGTAGAACAAGAAAGATAAAAGGAAATGTCATGGTTACTATGAAAATATTTTCTAGCAATACAAGGGAAGAAAGGAAGTAAAACAGACCAATAAGTTCATCCTGGATGGGAAAATGCAAATTCAAAGAAGAAAGGAAATAGCTCATAATTGTTTCCTGACATGGAGTCAAATTTTAACTATTCAAAGATGGCATGCAAAAACAATAGAGTGAGAGGAAGAAAAGAGATTTCAGATCTCAGGGAAAAACTAGGAAGGACGAAGCAATATACATGAATTAGAAATAGGGAGTAATAGGACAGAAACTAAGTAGTAGTAGTGTAGTAGTAAAATTGAATTACTAACATAGAGGAAAAATATAATCATGAATAAATGTGAAAAAGACAAACAAAAATAAACTTAAAGAAATGGCTCGGTGCCTGTGGCTCAACAGGCTAAGGCGCCGGCCACGTACATCTGAGCTGGCGAGTTCGAATCCAGCCCGGGCCTGCCAAACGACAATGACGGCTGCAACCAAAAAATGGCCGGGTGATAGGGTGGGCGCATGTAGTCCCAGCTACTTGGGAGATGGAGGCAAGAGACTCGCTTGAGCCCAGGAACTGGAGGTTGCTGTGAGCTGTGATGCCACAGCACTCTATCCAGGGTGACAGCTTGAGGCTCTGTCTCCAAAAAAAAAAAAAGAAATGCTAACAGACATGGAAGATAAATTATCCAACATACGGACAACTCTGTATCCCTGAACAGAGATCGCAACAGAAGAGGCAAAATACAAATTTAAGTAAAAAAAGAATTTTGTACAAATAAAGTGGAAAAAGGGAATCTCTAGATTAAAATGGCAGGAAATTTTTATTTAGGATGCAAATACCAAGACATACCCTAGCTAGGAAATACCTTTAAGGTTTAAACAAGAACCATCCAGGCATTCTGGGAGACCATAAAAATCATCTTAAAGAAGAAAAAAGTCAGGGCGGCTCCTGTGGCTCAGCGAGCAGAGCGCCGGCCCCATTTACCGAAGGTGGCGGGTTCAAGTCCGGCCTCGGCCGAACTGCAAAACAAAAAAATAGCCGGGCGCTGTGGCGGGTGCCTGTAGTCCCAGCTACTAGGGAGGCTGAGGCAAGAGAATCGCTTAAGCCCAAGAGCTGGAGGTT
>CAUYON010000886.1:0-46089 GCA_963573935.1 Arctocebus calabarensis
GTGATCAAGAAAATGCCATGAAGGCTATCTGTAACAGTACGATGAAAACATTTCTGAATGTATATGAATCATGCCCTATGATTGCACCAATGTACAGAATTATGATTCAATAAAATTATAAAAAAAAAAAAAAAAAAGAATTCCTGATCAGGTGGCACCTGTGACTCAGTGAGTCAGGAGCTGGCCCCATATACCAAGGGTGGCGGGTTCAAACCCATTTCCTGCCAAACTGCAACAACAAAAAAAAAACCCCAGGTGTTGTGATGGGCGCCTGTAGTCCCAACTACTCGGGAGGCTGAGGCAGAAGAATCGCCTAAGCCCAAGAGCTGGAAGTTACTGTGAGCTGTAATGCCACGGCACTCTACGGAGGGTGACTCTATCCAAAGACTCTGTCTCTAAAAAACAACAACACAAAAAGAATTGCTGATCATTTTTTCTCTAGTACCTTCAAAGTGAATATACTATAAATGAGTTTTAATGTGGAGCTTGATTTAAGTTAAAGAGAGCATACTAACATTTAGAAAAAAAAACTACTCAACAATAAAAAGCTAAGATGTAAATGTTTACTTCAAGATAAAATTTGTGAGATTTGTGGAAAATTTTTACAGGAAAAGTTAGACAAAAATAAAGACAGAATGAAAAAAGTAAAATACATCAACGATGAAATATATTTTAGGTGTCAATTTTAGTTGTTTAGATATTTGAAAGGGTGAGCAAATTTCAGTGTGTTTTCATGATAAACTGATTACATAGTGGTCTAAAATACACTTATTACAAAACTAGAATTCATATGGCTGGTATGATCCAAATGTATATCCAGTGACTAAGATCAACATAAAACATACAGATTAAGAAAAAAATGAGTGAACTAGGTCTCCTTTTTAGCTGGTTTAATGAGTGTGCTATGTGGCCCTCAAAGGTTATTCCTTCAACTTTGGTCATATATTGTAAAACCAGTATCTCTTTGTTCCTGCATATTTCCTCCTTGGACAGATCTCTAAGAGGTGCAAATTGATTTCAGAGTAGAGAAAAAAAATGCCATCAAAATATTAACACCTCTCTACATTACCTCAAAACCCTGCATAACTGAAACGATCACGTAGGTTAAACTATCTCAATCTCCTGGGTAACCAACTGTTGGCAAAACACTTAAAACATTAACTGGTCAAAATAATATGGTGTCTTAAAAATGCACTGATTAATATATTAGACGAACAAAACCTGTGAAATTCTTGAGTATCATTATGACACAAATATTAATCAAAAAGGAGACAAATACACATTTGGTTGTTAATATTGATAAACCACTTTATCATTTTTCTTTTATTCAAAAGAGGCTACTGAGATTCCAAATGGCATACATATTTTTAAAGATAGAGAAAATATATTTCCATGTCAGTTTCATGTGGCTAAAATATGTGGCTATAACACATATTTTCTTTATTTAGATAAAATTACATCTAGATCATTTCTATATTTAAAAAACTCTATTTAACAGTTTTTACTTATAAATTAGACTGCAGAAATAATTTTTGAAAGAAGTAAAATCCTCATGACACTTCCTTTCAATTATGTTTGTGTATCAGGAATTATTCTGAGAGGCTTAGTCTGTGTATTTGCTTAAATTCCATATTCCATTCATTCAGTAAGCAATTACTGATCTCCTGCTCTGTGCCAGGAGTTAGAATACAAAAATGTTAGTGTGGGGGGAGGGGAAATGGTCTCCCCAGAATTACCACCCAGTTAGAAGTATACCTGCACACAGAAAAGTTAGAAAGGAATGAATTAAGTACATTTGAATAGTCAATAATCCAAAGCACAAGTTCAATAAACACATAAGGTCTGCCTGGAGGAATCATAAATGATATTACTCAAGAGGTAACACTGCATGTGAAGGAATTTTCTAGGTAGAGAGAGTCCAGAGCATTCTAGACAGAAGGAATCACATCTTGTAATTACCTTGTATAGATCCTTTATGGCAGTGGTTCTCAACTTTCCTAATGCTGCAACTCTTTAATACAGTTCCTCATGTTGTGGTGACCCCCAAACATAAAAATATTTTTGTTGCTACTTCAAATACAGAGGGTGGCAGGTTCAAACCTGGTCTGGGCAAAACTGCAACAAAAAAATAGCCGGGCGTTGTGGTGGGCACCTGCAGTCCCAGCTCCTCAGGGGGCTGAGGCGAGAGAATCACCTAAGCCCAAGAGCTGGAGGTTGCTGTGAGCTGCGATGATACAGCACTCTACTGAGGGTGACAAAGTGAGACTCTGTCTCTAAAAAAAAAAAAAAGTATAGTAGCAATTAAAATAATTCTATGGTTGGGGGTCACCACAACATGAGGAACTGTATTAGGGGGTCGTAGCATTAGGAAGGCTGAGAACCACTGCTTTATGGCCAACTCTAGGACTCTACGACTTCATGCAAGCACCTTCCTTTAGCTAAATTGTCAGATTTTTTTCCCTAACATTTCAAAGCTTACCTCGATAAAGTCATTGTGAAGTTTCTAATACACTCACCACCTCCTCTGGTCCATTATAAATTGTTCCATGGCTTTATTACAGCTGTTATTATATCATCCTGGAACTTAAATTTGAGAGTTTATCTCTACATTGCAATAATTGTTCCTATAACCAAAGAACCTAATTTAGAGCCTGGGTTACAGCAGAAGCTCAGTCTATGAGTGTTAATGCATGAATGAATAAGTGGTGTCAGATCCTTTTGAAAAAGAAAGGAACATAGGGAGGGTTACCTGCACAGATGAAAGGTATATCTACAAGAAGAAACACACACAACAGAAATAGGAAGAGAAGAGTGAGCCTGATTCATGATTTTAGTTAGATATGGGCACATTTAGTACCTCTGATATTTCTAGGAAACCATACAAAGAAGTAATCACATATTTTTCAGTAGTATTTACAGTACTACCCTTACTTACAGGATTAAAGTGAACTGTTTGTTTCAATCTGTGAACCTCAATCCCAGGCTGTGTGTGCGTCCAGTCTCCTGCCTGTTAGGAACCAGGCCGCACAGCTGGACACCAGCAGGCAGGGGAGGAACCAGCTGTATTTGCAGACGCTCACATCACTCTCTGAGCCCCTCCGGTCACACGCTCTGACCCAGTGCGAAGTGATCTAGGTCGTGCACTCCTTATAAAAACTAATTCCATGATGATTTGAGGTGGAGATGAAATAAATATGCCAGTATTATCCCCAGACCATCCCTCATCAACCCACACCTCACCTGTGGAAAATGGTCTTCCGTGAAACCAGTCCCTGGTACCAGAAAGTTTGGGGACCACTTGTTTAAAAGACACATTAGAATTCCTGATACCAAAACCCAAAGACATTTTTGTGGATCTTTGTGCAAACAGTACTTTATAATTCGGTAAAGACTATCTCCACTATAGATCAGCAAGAATCTGTTGCCTTGTTAAATTCAAGGGAAAAAGTTGAAACTGTATCAGTGTGAATGTTTGTAATATTAGCAATCCTTTGTGAGCGTTTATTCTTTAAAGGCAGTATTAAGTTGCAATAGGCTGGAAGTGATAGCCCTAATGAGAGAATGCTCACCACACAGCTGAGCTGGAGGCAACAACGGGATTTGTTTACAAGAATTGAAATTATTCATAAGAAAATGTGTTGAGATGTGTAACAAGAACACTGTTTGGGGAGAGGCCTGTCCCATCACCGCTGGAAAGATTTCTAAAACAACTGGGAGAAATTCTTAATAATATAAAGACCAGTGATATTTCAGGACTTAGATAAACAGTAAATGCAGACCCTGAGGCCCTGGTAATTATAGCCTAAAAATAAATAGATCAATTAATCAGTCAGGCAACTTTTGTATGAAAGTAATTATCAGGGAAAGTAGTTAATAATCTGGTTCCAACTTCTTTGAAAACACAAACATTTACATAAATAGGTCCAATATTTTTGATAGTTTGAATTCTTAACTAAAGTTAAATATGTATTTTAAAAGAATAAAACCATCTGACTTTCCGATAAGGAAAATGAGAAACTCCACAATTCCTTTCACATACCGATGACGCTATTATACATGCTCTGAGGTGAATAGATTGTTTCCTTTTTGTCATTTTAATATTTTAAATAGAAAAATGTTTCCAGAAATATCTGTGCTAGAAAGTTTGATGTGTCAGTTAGGTTTCTTTTGGTTGTCACTGAACACTGAACAAGCAGGCCTTTGTTTTCTTATATAACAGGAACAGTCCTTCAGGGCAGATGTATTCAGGAATTGCTGACATTCTAGAGCTTTCTATCCTTCTATCCTCCCATGGTCAGCGTGCCAGTGACATCTCACCACGCTGACGCACCATGACTCCCACAATCTCGCTCACCCCACGCAGATGCAACATCACCCAACGGGGTACTGGGCTTTCCTCCCCTTATCAGTGTATTGTAATTAGTGAGCAACACCTTTCTAAGAAGGAACAGTTCCATTCTATCTCATTGGCAAAGATTAGGACACATACCCATACGTAAACCAACCCATGGCTAGAGGAATAAGAGTTTTGTGAGGAGCTTGGACCATTCACCCTTCACTTTCGGGACTAGCAGTAGTGAGGACAAGTAATTCAATGGTTATCTCATTGCTTTAATTCAAGCTCTTTCTAGTGGTCTGCACAGAAACACACACGGCGAAGACAACAAATGCCACTCCGCAAGACACCACCAAAACTTACACTGTACGTCATCATTCTTTGTGACATTTACAATTTCAGCTCAGCTACTCTTGAACAAACTTTTATGACCTTTACTGTTCCACTCCATACTTAATTATCAACTAAAAAAACAGAATGCAGTTTAGAGAACAAAAAACTGGATGCAAAAGCAGTCAGCAGATTTGACCACGCACACAGTTTCCACTGGAGGCAATTAAGTCTCCAGGTCCTTGCAGGGCAGACAGGCTAACACCACACCCATACAGGGAGCCGGGAAGAAAGAAGCTGTTCTTATCTATCCCCAAGAGGCTGTCCCTCTTTTCAAGGAGCCGGCTGCCTGTACTGTTCCCAGTCATCTCGCAACACTTACTGCCCCTAAAGACCTTTGCACAAGCTCTCTGAGGGGGAAAAGTCCAACCTCAGCATGACATTTCTCAACCTTTCACCAAATCCTGTGCTGTTGTGTTCAACAAACTTTTGGGGATGCCAATACCCACTGTGGTCTTCCTGTGTGCACACTCTCTGAAACATCCACATCTGCTATCAGTCCCTTATCCCCTGCCTCACAATCTGCATTCCCTAACTAATAAAACATTTCATAAATTCCAATTAAAATGAATACATCCAAAAGACAGCTTCCTCTGCCTCTACTTCTCAGCCTAGTCCTCCAACATGACACCCACAGGATGTTAGTATTGTATTTTGATGGCACAAAACATATTTTGTGAATATTTTATACAATTTTATAATAAATTTTTTGTAAATAAAGATATATTTGGTGACAGCTTTCTATTTTCCCCATGTGTGACAACTTTAGGACCAATTTTTGGGACACTTGTGTAATCTATGTTTTATTTTAATATTTATAATACAATAGTATTCTGATTTATACATTTGCCATTAAGACTTCTTTCTCAGATTAACATAGATCATTTATTCATTACCATACACTTATTTTATTTTTTTTTTTGAGACAGAGCCTCAAGCTGTCACCCTGGATAGAGTGCTGTGGCATCACAGCTCACAGCAACCTGCAATTCCTGGACTCAAGTGAGTCTCCTGCCTCCGCTTCCCAAGTAGCTGGGATCACAGGCGCCCGCCACAACGCCCGGACATTTTTTTGGTTGCAGCCGTCATTGTTGTTTGGCAGGCCGGGGCTGGATTCAAACCCACCAGTTCAGATGTGTGTGGCTGGTGCCTTAGCCCGTTGAGCCACAGGCGCCGAGCCATTACCATACATTTATTGATTACAAACTGTGTTTCCAGAAATGAAGACGAGCAAGACATCATACATCTATCCAAGAAGCCTGATATCTAGAAGTAGACTATAAACGCAATGCAGTGGATATGTTATATAATAATAAAAGTAGAGGAGAATTATAGGTTGGATATAACCAAGTAAAGTCAAAGAGAGAATCCAAGTGAAATCTATTTAACTCATTTATTTAATAAAATTGTATCTACTGTCTAATATGTACGGGCATGCTCCCAGAATTTGAGAGTGTAAACATGGCACAGATGTTATACTTCTGAAGCTTAGAATCATGGACCAATGCTCACTAGGTTGTAATAATGGGGAAAGGTGAGTGATACAACTTCTATTTTGGAAGATCATACATGAAAAGGTCATCATGAAAGTTAAATAAGAGAGCTCCACATAGGCAAAAGTAGAAATAAATCTCAGGCATTATAAAGTGTACCTGCGAGACATGGGGACATGAAACGTCATGGCACCACATTTAGGAATGGGCAAGTAGTTTGATATAATTGGAGTAACAATTCTTACAGTTTATTATATGTAGGAATCAGCTGGGTAAAAAATTAAAACATGGATTTCATCCTCCTTTGAATCCATAGGTCTCTAAAATTTTGTTTGAATAGGACTAGGCTCTCTCTTTTTAATAAAAACTTTATGCCAGTGGTCAATGGATGACAAATGAAAAAAATTGGAACATAGGCCCAACCTCCTTTATAGAGGAGTTTAAATAAGCAACAATTAAGTCCATATTCATTTGTATATATGTAATACATATAAAACAATTAAGTTTATGTATGTGTGTATGTATATGATGGTCTTAAAGGAGTTTAAAATGAATAAACAATTTTTATTAATAGAACAAATTTTGATGATAATTATTTCAACTCAGAAATTACGTTATTAGTTTCATATTGCTGCTGTAACAAATTATCATAAACTTAATGGCTTAAAACAAATTTATAAACTTACAGTTCTTTAGGTCAAAGATTTCACCATATTCATCAAGGTATTAGAGGGAATACTATAGAAGCGAATTCTCACTCACACTGCTGTTGCTGATTGGACTGTGATACTTGTTTTCTCACTGCGATATAACCTCTTAGAATGTGGAAAAGGTTGCATTTATCCCCTTGTACAGAAAGATCGATTGGAATTTGGAACTTAGACCCATTATCTCTGGTCTAAATTATTTGTACACCCCCACCTTCCACCCCTATATGTTGCAATCCTAACCCACAGTAATAGTACTAGGAGGTGAATTATTTGAGAGGTGAGAGAACTATGAGGGCGTTAGGAAGGCACCTATGATGGAGGCGGCCCTCATGAGACAATGAATCTCCTATAACCTTGACCTTGGACTTTCCAGCCTCCAGACTCAGGTGCAATTCCTGCTATTTACAAGCCACTCAGTCAATTATTTTTGTTATAGCAGCCCAAATGAACTAAGACATTGACAGAAACTGTCTTACTCTGAAATAGAACAATTCTGCCAATGAGTGAGTAAAATAAGAGATGGTTAGAAGACTTAGGACAAAAGAAATGTATTGTATTTGTAAAAGCAGGTTATAAAGGTGCTCTTAGTACCTGCTCTACCTGATTTTTCCCTCCTTAACAATTTTCAGAAAGTAATTCTAGGTAATGTTGTGGACATATGTGCTTTGTTCTTTTTTTTTTTTTTAGTAGTCCATTTTATTTTGTTAGACTTGCTAGAGAAAAAAAAATGTTCCTTGAAACAAAACACCACATTTCAATAAACATGTAAGTTTATGTGAATATATTTGATCAGAAATTACAAAAAAAAATTTATTGAAAGTAGGTAAATAATTCTTAATATTCTCCTTTATCTAAATTTAATTGCTCTTAAAGTTTATTTATAAAAAGTTAAATGTTTATAATGAAATAGAAATTTGCTGTAGATGTATCCTCTGAATTTAAGAATTTTTAAAGGTTTTTTCTTTAAGTTTTAAAACTTGATTTTATGCCTTACTAATTCACTGAATAGACAGATGAATATAGAGAAGAGAGTTACTTATAAATACTCGAGAGACATTTCTCTTTGCCTACCATTGTAGAAAAAAGAAATTTAGGATGGATTCAGATTTTATAAGCTGTTTTATAATGAGAAGAAAATGATTCTCATAAAAAAGGAATATCTGATCATTTGTAAGCTTGAAATGAAACATTTAGAAAGCTTACCTTTTATAATGAAAATGTAATCCTAAAATTGACAGATGATATATTTTACAAATACCTCAGTGTATGGAAATCCATCAGGAAAATGACAAAATGATAAAAGAGAATGTTGCACAGGAATATTAGTGAAGACTGAAACTTGGGCTAAAAAAGTCATCCTACTGCTGAGAACATCATTAGAGCTATTAACCAACCAGTATGCGATGCCAAACCCACATACTCAGAGTGATTGATTAGAAAGTAACTGAGTTTATACTTTGTGCACTTGGCCAAAAGAGCAGAAATAATATAAAACTGCTGTAAATTACCATGCACGTTTTTTTAGATCAAGGAAGCATGAATATTTAATGCAACAAAAAATCTGAAATAATCTCTTTCCAGAAAAGCAAAAGTTACTAAAATTTGTAAGGAACAGGAAATAAGGAAAGACAAAACATAGAGACCAAATGAATGCTGGGGAAAAGGATCTGAGCAACTTACGTATTTCATTATCTGTCATCATTTTCATTGTTACACTAGTTATCATTCTATACATGAATCATCACTGCAAATCCATGAAGTGCTAATGGGTGGCTCATTGTACAAATAAGAAATTTGAGACACAGTACAGATAATTAACTTTCTCAGTGGCATCCGGTCAGTAAAGGGTAGAACAAGGATATGATGCCAGTCTAATTGCAGGACCGTTTTTTATTTTAACCTTTCTACAATAATGGGTCTAATTACTCCCAAATAACTTTATATAATACGGCTCTATTTTAAAAAATACATATTTTTCCCAATTTAAGAAATTTGGAAAGGGAGAACAAGTGCATTAGGTACATTATTAGTATACCAAATTATTTGTGGTTTCTAGATTGTGTTCTTATATCACGGCCTTCACACATATATAAAAAAAGCTATATATTAGAGATGAACAAATGCATTATAAAATATAAAATCTTGAGCAAGATTATGTACATAAAAATAACGTAAGATTTGTAATATTTTGTAAAGAAACAACAGAAGAATTTCTTAGTGACACTAAAATTGAGAGTCCAGGTTCTGAATTACATACATTCAAATTTCAACTTTGCCACTTAGAGCTGGGTAAAGTTGATGAAGTGTTTGAGTCTCAACAATTTCACCGGTTCAGTGGAAACAACAGGCTAATCTGTTGACCAAGATTATCTTGAAAATTGTATGAGTTAATGTATATTTAACGCCAAGCAAGATACTTGACAAACAGTAAGCAATTAAAACCATCACCACCACAACTGAAAACAAACAATAGGTTGTTTTATTTTTCCATTGTAGTCAAACATGAACATGCAAATAATTACAGATTTAGCACTGCAAGTTGGGCAAATAAAGCCCTCCAGCAATTGTCTCCCTTGAGGAACCTGAGATTGAACAACCAACCGTGGAAGAAACCTTCTTCACAAGAACTAAAAATTCAGTTGCAATACCACGGTGGTTGGTGTTAGCATAATAACAAGAAAAGGCACTTTGAAGAAGTTAGGAAGAACAGTCTCACATTGTGCATATATACACACCTTCCCCTCAACTCGGGCAGTACAGAAGAAGAGATAATCTGTGTGCTTATAAGAAGGAAAAAGAAGTGACTATGGGAAGTGGCACTGGAACTCAGGGCCAGCCCTGCCACACTGGAACACAACACAGGCAGAATTCCCCTGGTTCCAGAACAGTGAGCTTTAGACCCACCTGGGTCTAGAAAGAAATCCACTGCCCTAACAAAAATAGCCCAAGTACCTGCTCATTTTACTACTGACTGACTGCAGTGGCCTCTACTACTGAATAAATTTCAGAGGAAGCCAAGCAGTAATGATGGCGGTCCATGGGTGGGGCCCGTTTCTGTATTGGTCTGGGAAGTTATGGCCTGAAGAGCAGCCCAGCATAACACTAGCTGTGATGACCATTGGGACGGCTATGTCACACCTTTCCCAACTTAAGGCTGTACAGTACAAGGAGAAACTCCTTCCATTTGAGAGAAGGATAAGGAAAAGTACAAGAGATTTACTCTTGACCCTAGTACCAGGCTCAACAGTGAAACACACACTCACCAAAACACTGAACTCCTAAACCCAGGACACTGCTCCTGGGTAATCCTTGTAGACTCGCCCAAGGCCAGAGGTACGCCAGGAAGGAGAGACCAGAGTCCATGCTAGTTTCACTACCAACTGACTAAAGTGGCTTTGGGCCTTGAACAAAAATCAACCGCAGTTAGGCATTAGCTTGAGTAAGCAAGTGAAGCAGCCATAATCCCAGCTGGGGGCCTTAAGTGTCACCCGGAACAAAGCAAGCTGTAGTGACCATAGGAGTGCCCACATCATCCCTCCTCCAACTCCGAGAGAGACCCTTCCACTTGGGTGAAAGAAAGGGAAATAAACCGAGGACTTTCCCTGAGAACACAGAAAATTCTACTGGATCTTCCCAAGGTCAGCAGGATTGGGTATCTAAGACTCTGCAAGAGAGTTAGAGCATAACTTGCCTTTGGGAATCCTCTAGTGCTGAAACAGCTACAGAAACCACAGGGTTCAGAACTCAATAGTCTCCTTTGAATTCTTAGAAGGTCCTCTGAAAAAAACAATCCTATTTAAAAAGAAAAAAAATTCAGGGAATAAATTTAACCCAAGAAGTAAAAAATCACCACAAAGAAAACTATAAAACACTGATCAAAAAAATAGAAAAGAACATAAAAAATGGAGATATCCCATATTCGTGGAATATAAGAACATTGTTAAAATAACAATATGATCCAAAGCAATTTACTGATTCATTGTAATACCCATCAAAATACCAATGACATTTCTCACAGAAATAGAAAAAATACCTTAAAATTCATATAGAACTTCATAAGACCTAAATAGACGAAGAAATCCTTAGCAAAAGGAATAAAGCTGGAGGCTTCTCACTACCTTGTATCAAAATATATTACAGAGCTATAGTAACAAAAGCAGAGTAGTAATGGCATCATAAAAACGTAGAGCAATGGAACTGAACAGAAGGCCAAGAAACAAATCCTTACATGTAAAGCCAACTCACCTACACAAAGCGGCCAAGAATGTATGTTGGGGAAAAGAGAACGGTGCTAGGAAAAGTGGATATCCATTTGTATTACAGAAGAAAGGAAAGATTCCTATATATCACCATATACAAAAATCAAATCAAAGTGGATTAAAGAATTAAATGTAAGATATGAAAATATGAAACTACTAGAAGAAAACATTGACAAAACGTTCTGACACACTGTTCTAGGAAACGGTTTTTTGAATAAGACCTCAAAAGTACAGGCAACCAAAGCAAAAACAGATAAATGAAATCACACCCTGCTAGAAAGCTTCTGTACAGCAAAGAATATAAACAACATGAGCTATCCTACACAGTAGAAGAAAATTCTTATGCACTATCCATCTGACAAGATATTAACAAGAACATACCACAAGGAACTCAAACAACTCAATAAGAAAACCACAAATAATCTGATTAAAGCTGGCAAAAGTTCTCAATCAGTATTTCTCAAAAGAAGACATACAAATAGCCAATAGGTATAGGAAAAAAACACTCAATATCACCAATCAACAGAAAAATGCAAATGAAAACCAAAATGAGAAATCATCTCACCTCAGTTAAAATGACTATTATCAAAAAGACAGAAAATAACAGATGATAGGAAGGGTGTGGAGAAAGGCAACACTCATACACTATTAGAAGTATAAATTAGTACGCTACGGAAAACAGTACGGAAGTTCATGAAAAATTAAAACAGAATTACCTCATGATCTAGGACTCCTACTACTGTGTTTATATCCAAAAGAAAGAAAATCAGAATACGAAAAAGATACCTGCACCCCCGTGTTTAAAACTGCAACATTATTCACAATAGCCAAGACATGAAATCAACCTCAGGGTCCATCAAAGGATAAATGAAGTAAAAGTGTTATACATACACAAAAGAATATAATGCAGTCAGTAAATAGAATAAAATCCTGTCTTTGAAGAAATATGGAGGGAACCTGAGGTTATCATGCTAAATGAAATGAGCCAGACCCAAGAAGACAAATATTGCTCGTTCCTACTTACATGAGCGCTAAAAAATACTGAACTCACGGAGCTAGGGAGTGGAATGGTGGTTACCAGAGGCTGGGAGGGGGTAGGGGGAAGAGAGGTTAGTTAATTAAGTAAGTTTTGTTTTTTGATAACACAAACTTGTTGGTAGGCAGGGCAAATATGGTTAAGAATAAATTTATTAAGAATGAGGGAGGGGTGGGGAAAGGAAGAGCAGAGAGAGGGAAGGAGCGAGGTGGGTGGGGTCTTGGTGTGTGCCACACCTTGTGGGGGCAAAACATGAATGTAAGAGGGACTTTACCCAACAAATGCAACCAATGTAACATGGTTTCGTGTACCCTCAATGAATCCCCAACAATAAAAAAAATAAATAAATAAAAAATTCTAAAAATAAAGTAAATGTAAAAAAAATCCAAAATGAAAATTATTTAGATGTTTTTAAATTTTAATTTTAAAATATTCAACATTATCTATTATAATTTAAAGGGGAAAAATACAAGTTATAATTGATGAATAAAAAAAAAAAGTATATTGGCCCGTATGTTTCTGTAATATTTCACAATAATCTTTTGGATGAAGAGTGACCATGCTTGGAATGAACACCTAGAGATATGGCTTTTCTGTTGAACGTTTACCAACTGCACCCACTTTGTTCCAGAAATGAATTAGCTAAGGGTTCCTTTATGCAAGGAGACACAGACATAAACCAACAACTGAGTTTAGAGTGGTGAATACCTCTAGCACAATACCACTGAACACACAGTAATGGTGTTACATCATGAATTAGTGTGCCCATGTGAGAGGTGGATTAGAGGTGGCTGCAAGATCTCTGATACTCTCTCCATGTCCCCTTTTCCTGACTCTAAACTGTCCTTGTGACTTGTTTTGACCAAAAGAATGCTGTGTGTGCCCTTAAGGGAGCTTCAGCTTTCACTTTTTGCTCCTGGAACATTTCCTCTTGGAATCCAGCTTCCATGCTGGGAGAAGCCTAAGTTGCACACAGAGGCCATGTGAGGGACAACTGAGATGCTTGTGGAACAAACTGCCCAAGCTGCCAGACATGTGGGCGAGCCCCTTGGACCCTCCAGCACGTTAAATCCTGCATGTGACTTTTGCTCCAGCCAACACCACATGAAGCAGAAGAATCTCCAAGCTGAGCCCAGTCAAACCACAGTGTCATTGGAGATAATAAATAAATGGGGGTTATTTTAATCTACTAAGTTGCATGCTTGGTTCATTAAGCAAAAATAGTTAGCTAAAACAAAGTGGATATGGGTACTCCGATGAGATGTTCCTAACTCAGCTTACATGGGCAGGGAAGGCTCTCTGGAAGAGGGAACATGTGAATAATATATGGGATTTGTAGGCTGCGCAGTGAGGAACAGTCCCAGCTCTCAGTCATGGTCGACCCTTTTCTACGTGCGATGATTTTTGAGTCCAAGGCAGGTCGGTGAAGAGGACCAGAATTTTAAAATCTCTTCTCACCTGGATAATTGTTTCTCCTCTTTAGGGATTGGTCCCACTTCCCTGGCTTTAAATCAAAATGACAGGGCCTCCAAATTGGTTCAGGTGCTCATACATTTGTAAAAATGTCTTTTGCTGGAAAAGGCTCAGTATATCTAATTTCTGCCCCAAGCGCATTTTTATAGTTCAGCTATATTATAAATGTCATTCAATTTACCCAGCAATGTCAGGCCTACATTATTCCCAGAGCCAGTGATAATACATATATGATCCTTTTTGTACAGTCTGATCAGGGTTTGGAGGAGGGGAGAGTTGGATTTAATCATCATTTGCCCCAATTTTTGTATTCTTTTCCTCCCCTCTATGCTGTTTTTTTCTGTATTCTAGATACTATGGGGGAGGAACAAAGAAAACATTTCCAAGCACCTGTTTAAGGTCATGTTTGAGGGGCAAGTCTGCAGATGTGTGTTAAAGGGACAAGGGCTGGGAATCTTCTGGACTTTTTAGCTGGTTCAGAGAATCTACCTCCTTCTCATTGGAGGAAAATTGTAACAGGAGTGGTGGTCTTGGTGGACTGTAATTCCAATGGTCCCTGACCTTAGCTGGGAGGAAAGAAGAAGTAAGCCTGTCTCAGGGTGGGGAGAGAGGGGTGAAAATTAACTCCTTCAAAATCCTGTCTACAAGGGCCTCCTAAATGGTCCCTTTTCCATTTGAGGTGTCTCCCATTTCCACTGCATATACAGCGTTTTCAAACCCATATCAGGCCCATCACCTGCTTTGAGACACAGCTGATACTAAACTTCCAACACCTCCAGTTGGCGGCTGTCTCTGCCTTCCCAGGTCTGACCTCCCCACCGACAAAGATTCTCTGTTAAACTTAAGTCAGGCTCCTGAATCTTCTTTCTTGGCTGAGGTACGCATGTCCGTGTAAAATCCAGTTTCAGCAAAGAGCCCTGGTAAGCCAGTTAAGCCAGAACCTCCCATCCTTATCCGAGCACCTCAATATCTGATTGGGTTTTTCATCCTTCACCATCCCCCAGCTGAGGCCTGATCATCAGTTTGTCTTCCATAACAACCTTGTTAGGTTGGTTTAACCATAATCTTGCTTATTCCTGAATTTTTTTTTCTTAGTAATTTTTCACCTCCTCTTGTCATCTCTGGACCTTGGCTATAAATTCATTCTTACTTGTCCATGCTGCATTTAGAGTTGAGCCTAATCTCTGTCCCCAACTGCAAAATCCCATTGTAGGGGTCCCTACACAAATCACGAAGGTCCTGAATAAAGTCTGCCTTGCTGTACTTTAACGAGTATCATTGAAAAATATTTTTGCTTTTTTACCACCATCTCTTAACTTCATTTGCCCACTTTCCTTCTCTGTTCTGGATATTCTGTCCATGTTGGTTTCTTATCAGTTCCTCAGATGCTCCAAACTCTAGTGACTGATATCCCTGGCCAAGCTGAGAGCTGAATCTTGAGTGCCAACAGGTCCCTGGCTCAGCCACTCCCCTGCAAGTGCAGGACCAGAAAAGAGGACTGATGGCAGCAATAATTCATGTCAGGGAGGCTGTCCCTGGTGCTCGGCAAACCTGCGCTTGGTTCATGGGAAGTTGGGGTGTGATCCATCACACACTTCACAGGGCACATTTATTTGGCTCATTAAAAGCGTTAACTAGATTTTCAGGGAAGAGAGGAGCCAGGAGACCAGGGCTACCTCTGGGAATGGAGTGTGGTGGGCTAAGAGGAGACTCCCATCCCCATTTGTACCACAGAGAGGCGGAAAATTCTTTTAACGTCCCCCAGACACAGTTGTGCACCCCAGCTCTGGGTCTTAACTAGCTGTGTGACCTTGAGCAAATTGTTTAATCCCTCCAAACCTCAGTCATCACGACTGCTATAAAAACGGTTTCAGCCTCTACCCTGCCAGGCTCCTCTGTGGCTTACAAGACATAGTGTAAGTTAAAGGGCTCAGCATGTGCCTGGCTTGTAGATGGTAAACATAATCGTCCTGAAACAAGGAATCAAAAAAGGTCAAATAATCCAGGCAAAAGTTATTGATGCATCAGAAAAATCTTGGAGGCAGTATATGGAGACCAGAATCCATATACTGGATACGAGTCCAGTATATTGAAGACAGAATTCCAGACCAGAATTCCAGAATTCTGAAGACAGAATTGCAGACCTGGGCTTCTAGGTCCTTAGAAACTTTCCATGTGATCTTAACTCATAGTCCATTTTGGAAACTACTGATTCAGCCCAGGTCACTAAATTTAGATTAGGAAACCGAGGCCCAGGGAAGAACAGAGATGGGCCCAAAGGCACACGGCACATTTGTGGCAGCTGTGTTAGCTCCAGAACCCAGGTCTCTGACTCCCAGGTGGGTGTCATTTCTGCTACTTCATGCCAGGAAATTAATTATGTTACGTCAGATCAAAGTGTTTGACTGTGGCTGTCTGTGGCTGTCCACTTCCCAAGGGCAGTGTGAAGAGGGGATTCCCTTTCAGCTCTTCCTTTTTTCAGGTTCTAGATGTTTTCAGAGACTCTTGGCTCTCTTTTTAACCCTTCATGTCCACAGTGCTCCTTAGAGTGTCTGAAGTTCTTTGGAAACCTTCAATCTTATTTACTGTTACAAATTAACAAGCCTAACCTTTTCTCTCTTATTGGAGGCTTGAGCCACCCTTTCCACCCCAGTATGCAATTGCTGAATGATCAGCACACTTCTGGGGGTTGCGGGGAGGGGTGGATGTAGCCTAGAATATAAAACGTTAATGAGTATTTATTGACTCAATGAATGATTGTGTTAAATCAGTGAATGAATGAAAGACCATGGGGAGTATAAGGGTCGGCACTGTTGGTGTTGGTTCCAGTGTCGACAGTGGGGTTTATGTTCATTAAATATTTGCCGTGTGGGGTTAAATCGGTGAATCAGCTCCTGAATTTCCCATGGTCTAGTGGGAAAGGCAGATGCATAAACAGATACTAAAAATAGAGAGGCTTGTAACTATAGCAGGGGTGCAGCTGGGTGGATGGTGATGGGTGGAGTGGGGGAAGGCGGGAGGCATTGGGTTAGGATCCCAGAAGGGGTACTCTTGCTGGATACTGGGGGCTTGAACACTGAGAATGAGGGAGGCAGTGAAGACCAATATGGACTCCCATATAAGACGCAGAAGTCTATATACCATAAAATAATGGATCTAGACTCTTCAAAAATGTCAATGTCAGGAAAAGTAAAGCCCAAGGAACTGTCCCATGGTGGAGTCTCTCTGGACTTCAGTTTCCTGAAAAAAAAATCAGATGAAGTTCTCATAGTACTAGCCCTGCAAAATTATTTGTGACAATCTAATACAATAATGGGTATCCTCTGCCAAGTGCTATGCATAAGAAATGACTACTTATTTTTATTACTGCTTAGAATAAAACTACCCCAGGACCTGAAAGAACTAATTTGCTTTTTTCTTTTTTGGCCAAACCTCATTAACTGATTGTCCAAGTGTATGCTTTATGGGAATAGTGTGCATGTTATTTATGCATATACACACACTCAGCTGCATCTATATAATTCTTAGCAATTCTGCTCAGGATGTATTTTCCCACATTCACAAGGGAACGAAATGCCAACATATTGTTGCGATAATTAAAGTTGGTAACATCGCTCTCAGCAGGCCCTGCTGGAGCTCTCCTCTCTTCTGCGAAGCCTGGGATGGTTACTGGAGTTTCTCTTAAAGTGATACATTCACTTGGCCCATTAACGAGCATCCACTAGTTTTTTATTTTGCTTTCTAGAAATGAGAGTAGGCAATACCAACTTGCTTTGTTTAGCTACCAACCAGAAATATAGGTTTTGGGAATTCATGGCTCCCAGTCCTGGTCCTGTGGAGAAGTCGCCAGGGCAGCATGGCAGTGAGGAGGAGGAGAAAAGTACTTATAACTGAGTTTGAAGAATGGTTAGATATTCAGTTCTTTGAGGACAAGGGTAAGCTATATTTCTTTCTGTGTCTGTAACACCTATGAAGTTATTGGCACAGAGTAGAATGACTTGAATAAAGACAAACTAGGTCTTGAATGAACAAATGAATGAAACCTAACTCCACCACTGTTTAGCCACCTGAGTCTCAGTTTCCTTTTCTATAATTGGATGGCTGTAATAGTCACTTTTGAAGGTTCTGCTAATAATTAAGAGTGATTCTATGAATGAAGCCAGAACAGGGATTCTGGTACATTATAGGAGTTGGTTTCCTGCTTGGCCTTTCCAGGGGTCTCTCTGGAAGCCCTTTGCTAAAGGGCTGCCCCTGACATCAATGCATTCCCTGCAAGGAGGCTCCCGGAGCACAGGCCACATCCATTTGGTATCTCCTCCAGGGTTCTGTGGCCGAGCTGAGAAAATTCTTGGTCATAAAACACCAGCCATTGAGTGATGGATTTATTCACCTGGACCCCTGCCTTCTGCTTGGAGCCTCTATTTTATTAAACAGGATCATAAAACACCTTAAATTAGGAAGAGAGCATAGATGTGGCTGCTGCAAAGTCAGTGCTCGTCTTTGAATTCTCATAGTACATTTTATATGTGGGGGTCATAAAACTGCGAAATCCATATCAGCTTGTTATTAGACACCAACACCCTCCTCCTATATCAAGACTCTTGGGAAAGGTCATTCATTCATTTATTCAGAGTAGTGACTATTTTGAGTACCTAATTTGTGTGTCAGGCACTGTGCTAAGCTCTCAATGGAAAATTCCCTATTTTTGTCTCACATCAACTCAGTGAAAAAGGTACAGTTATTCTTCTCGTGCATATGATTTCCAGAAAGCACAAATAACTTGCCCAAGGTTATGCAGACAATAAAAGACAAAGCTGGAATTTGGACACAGGCCTCTGTGACCCTAAATTCTGAAGTCTTGTCTACTTGTCACCATATACCCAGTGGGCACTCGCTGACTACTGCATGTGCCATGCACAGAGCCAAATGCTGGTGACACAGACGTGGGGCATCCCTAGTCTGTCAGGAAGACAGCCATTCATTAGTATGAATGCCAATAAGAAGCATTTCCTGCATATCAGTTAAGAATGATGAAGCTTCAGCATTCATTTATTCAACCAGTCTGCATTCATTGAGTTTTTATTATCTAGGAGATGTAGTGTTGAGAGGTGGGATTTGAGGGAGAAACAAAACTTCCATGCCTTGGAAAACCTCTGTCTAAAGGGAAGAAAGGCTTCAAATGCATGCATCTATGGGGCAGCAAAGAATGACCATTATAAACTATTTGTTGCAGGCAATCATGCATCCCATGACCAGGACCCTGCTATGTTCTAGCGTGATTCTAGGGTCTGGAATCAAAATAACTTCATGGGAGTACACGTGTCTTTTGGAATTCTCTATAATACCAAGTGGACATATTGTTTACGTAATGATGATGGTCATATATATCATATATCATGTTATATGTTGCATATGTTACTATAGTTATTGAGCTCCTACTGTATACCAACCACTATTCTATGAGTTTTACAGGGTCAACTCATGACTCCTCAATACAATCCTATGACAGGGCCCCATTTATCATTTTCATTTCACAGTTGAGGAAATCGAGGCCTAGAGAGGTGAAAAAACTTGCTTAAGCTTACACATTTGGATTAATAAGAGGGGACAGAGGCTTTCTTTAAAAACAAAATCTACAAAAACTATTTTTAATCGCAATTGAAGAGTATGCAAATTAGCCTCAGACATTATTTTTAATTTACGCCATACATTAGGCGAATTTCTCTTCCCAAAGCCCTGGAAAACTGGGCTTGATTTCACATATTTTACATTAATTACCAAGGTGGTTGCCCCCAAATTAGCTTTACACCTTGGTACACCTGCTTTAAAGAGGGGCACAGAAAGTGGAGGGCTGATCAGAAATCTTTGGAGAATAAGAAGTCTTAGGAGTTCTGTCCCTCCCCCTTTGCAAATTGATTTATAGCTTGGTGGTTCAGTTTGATGTCCAGGACTGCCACATACAGCCGCATAGTGTGCACTGCTTAATTCCAGGGGGTACCATTCACATATATAGCAGTATGAACAGCTCCTCCTGGAGTTGTGCAAGGAGCTGTCCATATGCATCGTGTTCTTTCTTTTCTTCCTGAGCAGAGAGACGAGGGAAGCATTATATTTTAATTTTTCAGGTGGAAACTAAGGTTTAAGGAAACTAAGTGACTTTGTACAACACCATAAAACATATAAATGGTAAAGTTGAGATCCTCATTCAGGCCTTTCTCAGTCCTCACCCGGTGCCAAAACCACCACTCTCATAATTCTCACTCTGAGTACATTGCTCTAAACATCACCTTCCCTGTGTCCATAATACTAAAGCTTTGGAAAAATGGTTACTAAAATCATGCATAGGGCCACCTGTTGAAAAAGCATATCCTGTGTTCCCACTGACCCTAGAACTCTTATCTTGGAGAGTCTACTCACTTTCCACTCCAGCCTAATTTTCAAAGAGCATGGATCACCTTTAAATGCCTAAATATACTCATTTACACGGAGCCTTTTTCTCTTGCCCTCTGCCACCCCCAACCCCTACCATAATATTGTTCTAAGTCAAATTTACGCAAATGACGTGAAGATTGTACATATTTGGCAATAACTTTTGTGTTCTATGCCCAAACACTTTAGGTCATGGCTGAAGACTGCATATCATTCATTTATTCACTCATTTATTCTGCAAAACAGCTATGAAGAGAGAGATAATAAGAGTTAGCTCCTAACCCCAAGGATCTCATTCTCAAGCAGCAAAGGAGACAAGTCAATAGACAGTTATGATACATTATGGTTCTTCTTAGCTCTCTCAGATGTGTTTATTAAGGAGGCCATGGCTTGATGTGTATGTATACACTGGCAAAACTTCCAGAGCCACATCCTAACAATAAGACAGGTTGAGGAAACAACTGTTGAGGCCAGCAGTGCAAGTGTAATGTGTGAGATGTCATCAGTGGTGACTGCTCTACCCAAGGGACAGGTCCATGTCACATGGCATGTTTACCACACCAGCCACAGAGAACTGGATTAAGCATATATCATACAAACAACCTATTGCCCACTGAAAAGGGTTGAAAAAAACAAACCATGTTCCTTTAGGAAGCAGAACGTGGACATATGAAGAGGCTGAGTGTTAGGAATCATGTCTGGACTGCTATGATCCAGAGCAGTGCTGTCCAAGAGAACTTTCTGGGAAGATGGACATTGGGATTCTCTCTCTGCTGTGTAGTATGGCAGCCACAAGCCACACAGAGCTCCTGAGCACTTGGGAGGTGGCCAGTGGGACTGAGGAATTGAATTTTATTTCAGTTTAATTTTAATTGATTAAAATTTAAATAGCCATACATGGCTAATATGGCCGGTGTCTACCATATTAGACAGTGCACATACTGGATCTGAGGTGGAGAAGCCATGATGGTGAGTGGGTAATAGAGGAGAAGCGGGAGAACCACAGTGAATGAGAAGAACAAGTCAGGAAACAGAGAAGGAGCCAGAACCAACAGGTGCACCCAGAGAAGCAGATGCCATGTTATAGTTAGATAGAGAGAGTAGCCAGTCTCTGGAACGTCCTTGGTTCAGTATTTGAAATATTCTTATAGCAAATCTCCTTATCTTGAGCTATCCTGAGTGAGTTTTTGCTCTACATGTGTTAGTCCATGTGGGCTTCTATAACAAAATGCCACAAACTGAGTAGTTGTAAACAAAAGAACATTACTTCTCACTGGGCAGTCCAAGAACAAGGCAATAACAGATTCTGTGTCTGCTGATGGCCTGCTCCTACACATGACACTTTCTTTTGTCTGCCTCACATAGTGGAAAGTGAAAGATGTCTCTTTTAGGCTGTTTTATAAAGGTGCTAATCCTATTCGTGAGGACTCCACCCTCACACTCTAATTACTGCCCCAAACCTCCATCTATTAATACCGTTACCTGTGGTGGAAGGATAGGATTTCAACACATGAATTTTGGCCAGAAGGAGGATGCAAACATTCAGACCATAGTACTATACAACCAAAAAAAAAAAATCAATTAGAATATACTGTTTCCTCTCTTGGTTGCGAGCAGTGATGAGTCTGCAAATCAGCTCAGAATAAAAATAACCACAGTCACCCACAAAACAACTCATGATCATCATTGTCATCATCTCTACCATTCACCCCCATCTTCTCAGAGTAAAATGACTTGTGTAAGATCACACAATTAGGTTGCAATCTCCTGGCTCCAGAGTCAGTGGTCCCCAAATGTTGGATCATGGACAACAAATGCTGTCCATGGGCTGCATAGCAGGAGGTGAGCAGCAGAGGAGTGATCAGAGCTTCATCTGTATTTACAGCTGCTCCCCATTGCTCATGTCACCACCTGAGCCCCACTTACTGTTGAACACCCCAACTGCCACCCCCACCTGAGTCTGCAGAAAAATTGTTTTCCATGAACCTGGTCCCTAGTGACAAAAAGGTTGGGGATCACTGCTCTTTATGTGTATTATGTTATACTGATTTGACCTTTGCTTTTTGTCCTGAGCCAATGCTCCATTTTGGCAATCGGAATTCACTTATTTATGGTGCTAAACTTTGGCACATGTCCACCCCTAAACTGGGAATGTGTGAGACCAGATAAGGAAACTGTCACCCAGAGGCTCATACCTACCCCTCTTCCCTCTAAGACTAATTTCAAGCTCCAGGCCTCAAGTATTAGACTCTATCCATCTTCCCAATCATCCCTGGTGTAATCAGGGATGATTACTTGCTCTGGGCTGGCATTGATTATATCATAAGCCCCATTCAACCGTTCTCAGGCTTTCCACACCCAGGTCCCCACTGTGTTTCTGAATCAGCCACTATCCATGACCCATGGTAAGAGTAAGGAAGCATATACCTGGCCTGGGCCCTGGGCATCCCTCAGCCTCCCTGGTTAACTCTTGCTTGTTTGATTCAAGCCATCTGCTTGGATGGCACTATTCCCAGGTACAAGCTGGTTTCCTGGTGCCTCGGAGATCCACATGCCAAGTTAGCAGGGGAGGGAGATACGGCTTGATTTCTTCTGCTTCTACTAAAACTTCTTTTATTCAGTCACTCTGCCATGGACACATAATGTACATATCTTACACAAGTAGTGGATGCCATTGGTTTAATGGACAGAAGCCCATAAGACGTCCATTGCCACATCTTCTTAAATATCAGGATATGTATCTAAGGAGAGCAGAGATTCCATTTTTCTTAAAAGAAGGAGGAAGTCTCTTTAGAATGGGAGTCAGAAGATGGGAGGAAGGGGTTGGAGTCCTCGCATGGCAACTCACATACAGGGGACGTTGAGAAAGTCCTTTCTAGTCTTTGGGGCTCTTTCCTTAATCTAATGAAAATATCGGGAAGAGGATTGAGACAGTTGGGGAGCCTAAAGAACTGCTATGATCTCATTAATGACATGGACACCACAAAGGTCTAATCTAACTACACCAGCCTCTCCCCCCACATCACATTTTTCCTGAGAAGTGGGGAGAGCACAGACCATCAACCCTGCACGAGGCCTGATGCCAGCTCAAGGTGACCAAGTGGCTTGCCTAAGGATATACGTTCAACAAGAAGCAGAAGATTTAAACTCAGCTTGTTTTGACCATAGAGCCTGGGTTTTTACATTCACTTTGTTATACTTTCTCAGTTTTCCTTTGGGCATTTGCTGTTTTTGTAAATGTCCGGGACCTAAGGAAAGGCAGATCCTCCAACAGCCAGTAGTGGGTACAGATTTCTACTTTGAAATGAGCTTAAGAATAGGCTGAATAGTTTATATCCAATATTTCCTTTGGGAAGAAAGATGGCTACACCAAGGATCCATTGAATGGTTCTGTGTTTGTACAAAGGATTTTTTTTTATCCCCTTACAATGTATGTTTTTCTCCTTCTTCATCTTTTAATTTTTCTTTCTTCTCCTTTTCTGTAGAGTTACGTAGTGATTTCACATCTATTATCTCATTGATTTTTTTTCTCACAGCAATTCTGGGAGATGGGACACTATTATTATTCCTATTTTTCAGATAAAGAACCTACAACCACACAGATGTACAAGAGAAAGTTGGGAATCAAATTCAGACCTCACGACTCTAACTCTGCCTCCCCACAACTAAGATTAAGATGAGAGGTAATTTTACAAATAAGCTGAGCACTTATAGTGCGTTTAATACAGGCTAAGGGAGACAAGGATTGGTAAGGTTCAGTTGAGGCTTTCTAAGAGTTCATTATCTAGGGGGAGGGACACATGAAGACTGAGAACTCATGTATTATCAGCATGTGGGTTATCTATAATAGAGGAAGAAAATGTGACAAGGGCTCAGAGGATGATTCCTGATTCCTGACTGGCATACAGAGGAGAGAATGCTTGACACCAGGAGCTCAAGACCAGCCTGGGCAATATAACAAGACCTCATCTCTATAAAAAAATAAAAAAGGAAAAATTAAGCAGGTGTCAAGGTATGTGCCTATAATCTCAGCTATCTGGGAAGCTAAGACAGGAGGATCACTTGAGCCCAGGAGTTGGAGGCTGCAATGAGCTGTGATTGTGATGCTGCACTGCAGCCTGGGTGACAGAATGGGACTTTCTAATAAGAACTGTAGGGCAATAGTGGCAAATTCTTATTGGGTGTTTGCAATGAGCTAGGCACATGCACACGCACACTCATCGACTAGTCTTAACAATCCTGCAAGGTAGATATGACCCTTTCATTTTACATATCAGGCCAAAACAAACTCAAAGGACTAAAGCAAATAGCTCAAGATCATGCGTATAAAGTTAGATAGCTGGGAATTTAATCTAATCCTTTCTCTATAACCAACTACGCATTCTTCTAGGATGACAGCCCTGGCTGTAGGAATAGCATGAGTTAAGAAAAGAATGAGAGGCTCGATGCTGGACACAGTGGCTCACGCTTGTAATCCCAGCACTCTGGAAGGCCAAGGTAGGTGGATTATTTGAGCTCAGGGATTCAGAGACTAGCCTGAGCAAGGGTGCGATCCCATTTCTACAATTAGCCAGGCATTGTGGTGGGTGTCGGTAGTTCCAGCTATTGGGGAGGATGAGGCAAGAGGATCGCTTGAGCCCAAGAGTTTGAGGTTGCTGTGAGCTAGGATGCCACTCTAATGAGTGGCATGGCATCCTAGCCATGACAAAGTAAGACTAGCCTAGACAAAGTAAGACTCTGTCTCTAAAAAGAAAAATAGCAATAATGAAGCTTCACGTAGAAGCCAACAGAGGAGGTATAGAAGAAACTGGGATAAACCTCTTCCTTTCTTGGCAAACTGACTTGGAACACCTGGCATTTGCCACTGTCTGAGAAAACATCTCCCCTTCTGGAGTCCATAAAAACACCTTGATTTCCAGGCTTGCCATGTGTTATGTGGTACCCATATTCTTGTACCCTAGCATCTAGAACAAGCGTGGGCTTTGGAATCAAACAGTCTTGGGCTTGAATCCTGAATGCATCACTCATTGTCTGTGAGACCTTGAACCCGCATCTTTCTAAGACTCACTTTCCCCACCTGTAAAGTCTAGTTCGTATTAACACCTGATAGGATTGGATGAGGATCAAATGAATGAATACAAGGTAAGGGCTGGCATAGAGTAGGTCCACAATAAACGGCAAATAGCAGCGTTATGTTTTGTCATTCTCTCCCTAACAAGCCCAGGAAGAAACACATGGAGGTGTAGGTCTTCAGCCGTCTACACCAGCACGCACCCTCCGCCCCCCATTCTGGCTTGATTTCCTGCTATGTACAAAGCATCGTGACTCCCTTGTCCCATCCCAGCCCTGTGAGGAAAACTCTGTGAATGCAGCAGAGATGATTGTAATCCATTTTACAGATGGAAAAAGTGAGGCTCTTGGCTAGGAAATGGTTGAGTTTAGGTCTGGAATTTAGAGGCTGACAGAAGCCAGTTTTATACAAGGTGAGTTCTCTAATAATGGTCGGGCGACTGGCAACATGAGAAGTGACAAACGGGCAGAATGTCAATGTTCACCAATGGAGCAGCTAGCTTGCCCACTTTCTTTCTTGAGGTACTTTCTCCTTTCTTTGGCTGGGAAGAAGCATCATGATGTTCATTGTTTTGGGAACTTTTGAGGGCTTGGGGGTAATTCTAGTTGATGTTGGGTCTCTGCTTTGTCCCTGGTGAGACAGGTGTTGTACTCACCCAGATTTCCTGCCAGCACGTGAATGGTGAAGGCCTCTTCCCCATACATTTCATTCAGAAATAAAGCAGGACCCAGCTTGGAAGGCACCACGTTCACCAGTCAAGCTCGCAAGCACAGCAGCCAGACCACCTGAGTTCAAATCTTACCTCTGCATAACAGCATTTCTAAGCCTTGGTTTCCTCAATCTATGAAATGGAGGGAAATTGTGAAGAAATCACCAATGGAAGTGACTGACTACATTATAGCTCCTTGGCTTATAAAGGACTATGAATTAATTACCTACAAATAAAATTGTGATCTCTTTCACTTCATGACTCACGTCAGTTTAACCAGGTTTTCTCGACTGCTTACTATACACAAGGACTGCATTAAAAATACATTTGACATGTGTCTGGTGAGTATTTATCAGCCCTTCCCTCGTACGAGCAGAATCTGCACATGGGCTTGGGGGATGCCGGATGTAAGAGGCAGAAGTGGGACTTGATGTTAAGCTGTTCCAGTGCAGACCTGGGTTTGCTGACTGTCTGCAACCAATTCCTGGCTCTGTGCTGCTGCACCCCCAGCTTAACTTCTCTGTGCCTGTTTCCCCTGCAATGGAGACAATAACGGCAACTCTCTTGTGGGGCTTTTGTGAGAATTCTCTCCACAGATCTATGCAAACCACTTACCAGAAGGCTTGCAACAAAATCAACACTCGAAATCAACATAAAAGTTGTGTTCGTTGCTTAGACATAGTCCCTGCCACCTTCTAATAAATTATGTCACTCAGATCCCAGGACCTCCTGCCAACTCACCATCTTCTTACCTTCCTCTGGAAGCAGTCCTCTTTCCTGCCCTCCTTCCTATAGTCACAGCCACCAAGGGCTGCTTCTAAGGAGCTATAGTAACCAGACACTTATACAAATATACAAATCCAGTAAAGCAGTGTTTACCCAGGGTTGTGTGCTGCTGTCTGAGCTTAGCTGCTGGGCCTCCCCAGCTTTCTCAGAAGGGGTGATTCCTTCAGTGTCATCACAACCTCTAGTGGACAACAGTGAGCACCGCGGCTCCCAGGCCTTTGTTGCAGCTCTCCCCGGAGCCAGTGAAGTTCAGGAGAGAGCAAGGACAGGCAGGTCTGATAATCCTTTCTGAGTGTGAGCTTGTGCACCTGCCTACTTCCTCCTCCCACTTGCTTCTCTGTTTCCTCTCTCCAATTCCGCGGGGGTGTGATGTGTGTTGAGAGTGAAGCCTTCTCCAGATTTTCCCTACCTTACTACATTACAGAAGTCTCTTCCTTGGCTGTTGGCACCTGTCACATCCTTTCAGGGCCAGCTCAAATTCCACTTGCTGCAGGAAGCCTTCACTGACCACCCAGTGAGAATTAGGCACACCCATCTTTGGGGTCCCCTAGCTCTCTGACATCCCCCTACCAAAGTGTTTACCACAAGGCATGAGGCATGGAAGCTTGTAGTTTACCTGCAGATCACTCTCACTAGGCTGCCATTACTGGAGCAAGGACCTCATCGTATCCCAGGACTCTGTGTTTCCAGCACCCAACACGGAGTCTGCCACATGCAAAGTGTTATGGATTGAATACCTGTGTCACCCCCTAACTCATATGTTGAAGGTCTAATCCCCAGTGTAATGGCATTTGGATGTGGGGCCTTTGGGAAGCAATTATGTTTAGATAAAATCATGAAGGTACAGCCCCCCATCATGGGATTGGTGCCTATGGAGGAGACCACACTCTCTGTCTCTCTTGGCTACATGAGGATTCAGCTAGAAAGTGGCCATCTGCAAACAGGAAAGTGATCCCTTACCAGGTACTGAATCTAGTAGCATCTTGATCTTGGATTTTCAAGTCTCCAAAAACATGAGAAATAAAATTCTGTTGTTTAAGCCACTCCAATCTAAGGTATTTTTGTCGTGTCCTAGCCTGAACTACCAGGACACACAAGAAGTGCTCAGTAATGTAAATACATGAATAAATGAGTAAATGTCTTTTTTTTTTTTAACAGAAGACTTTCTTCTTATGTCTTTTCTCCAACTACTAACTTGCTGTTCTTCATCTCCTTCATCTCCAGTACCATGAACTCTAATTCCTGATGGTAATATTGAGGCTCAAAAGGATACAGCATGAGGGTTTGGAAAAGAAGAGTGTCTGCATCAGGGAATGTCAAATTCTTCCCAGCCAAAGGCAGTGTACAGGTAACTGGTTCTACTCACTACCCCTCTTCCACCCCTTCTATATGAGCCAAAATTATCCCGATGTTTATGCCAACATCTTCTTCCCTCCAGCTTCAGAGATTTGTTTTCTCGATGCCTACTAATAGGAGCAGTTTGCTCTTTGGAAAACAGGAAGGGAAAGAGAGTAACCATTATTTGAGCACCTACTATAAGCCAGGTATTTTTACATGTGTTATGCAATCCTTGCAAACATCCTTCCAAGATGGTACCACCAGTCCCCTTCCCACAGCCCCCATCACTTAGAGGGTGAAATATGGGCTCGAAGCAAGTCAGCCTTGCTGCAGGTCACATTCATAAACTACAGAGCTGGGCTCTGGACCCAGGTATGTTGGGTCCAACTCTAATACCCAAGCTGCACTTCTTTCCCCAGACCTTATAAATCTAAGCCAAGTAAGACTCCCCAGAGCAGTTTTGCTACAGCCTCTTGAATGTTTTGTAATTTGTATCCATGAAGGAAACCACTAACTGCTTTTAAAAAAGGGCAGTTGGATTCTAGTTCAATGATTTCTTGTTTGGAACTTTCTCCTGGCCTCTTTATCTTTTCTTCCTCTTGTTCACTACATATGTCAAGAGTTACCTGTGATTCTCTCTGAGAAACAGGAATCTCCTTTGTACTTGATAGGTGTACTTTGTCTATCAAGTACAAAGGAGAGTAGAGATGATGGCAAGGCCACCTCCAAGCTGAGCACACACTTAGTTATGCAGGTCAGAATCCACCCCTCTTCTGCCCTTAGTCACCAACTATATCTTTGAGCGCCCCTAGTGGAGGTAGGTCTGCACCATGGGTGTGTGGCAGAAATTGTCTCTGCGTACAACAGAAGGGCCACTACACTGAGCCCATCTGAACAGCTTGGAGGAAGGGACTTGTGACCAAAAACTAGAAAACAAGCCACTCTGATTATAACAGTTTTTTGCCTTGAAAAGGAATAAATATGAATGTAGCACTATTTTCCTAATGCCCAACTGAGCCATGTGAATGCAAAAAGAACCCCTCAAGCTTAGATAAGTTGGTCCCTAGCAGGGGCAGCCAAAATTCCATGGAAAAGAGTACCAATCCGTAAGGAGAATAGTCTGTAAGTGACTCTAACAGCAGTGCACATTAGAGACTGGGGAAGCTGCAAATTTGAGTCTTATTGAGCATTATTGAATTTGCTTTATTAATTCAAGAGAAAAAGAAAAGAAATTACACTCAGGCTCTGCAATCATAGCACGTAGTTACAATTATTCCCCATGTGCATATCTTAGACAATAAGGAGCCTCTTCAAAAAACAAGTTATACTCTATACTTATTCATGCCTTACAGCAAAATGGCTCAGAGAATCACGTGACCTGCATAAGAATGTAGCAACAAGTCCCTTTCAAGTATTTACAAACCCCCTCCCTTCACCAGTGAACAGAAGGGACTAGTTTGCGATTCTGAATTAGGTGAATGGTGCTCCATCTGACATTAGTGGATGTTGGGCTCCATGTTAAAAATGAAATTTATAGTGGAAAGTCAATTGTTTCCAAACGCACCATCAGACTTGGCAATGCTCATTGGCTACCCTTTCTCCCTCCTTGTAACTCAGTCTTGGAGTCAGAACCACCTGGTTATTAATGAGCCTTCTAAAGTAGTATAGTTGGGTAGTGGCCTGAAGTTAATTGAAAATATATGTTGGCTAGCCATAGTGTTGAGCAGTTGGAAAAATAATATGAAGTGTTTCAAAAATTAAAACACACACCCATACTTTCCCCACCATGATGTGTTCAGAGCCAGTGAAGGAAACAGGGTAAAGAATCCTTGTTTCCAACAACAATTTAATATTGCCATGAAAAGATTTTTTTTCCCTGGAGAGTGTTGTATTAGTGAGTGTAGTCCTCAGAGGTAGAACCGTTTTAGAAAAGCCAGTAAGCTCTGGGTCGCTTTGGGTTCCTTTTTGCATGTTAGTCAGAACACAGCTTCTAAGGGATGTGTGGAGAGGGGAGATTTGGACTCAATTCAAGGCCACCAAGTCATTGTCGGAAAGAGACAGCTAATTAAGAAAGGCTGCGCTATGGTGGAAATGATTTATTTAAACTGAATCTCTTCTCCCATCTTCCCAGAGAAACTGCTCAAACCTGGTGTAAATTGTGAATATTACTGCCTCATAAAGGGGGATTCTTCAATGATATGCTTTGTTAAACAAAAGGTGACTAATTATTTCCTTGGCTCTGCACTGTGGGCTCCACATCCAAAGAGAAGGGGTTGGGGGATAAAATGCCCGATTTATGCTGAGGAGGGCACTCCAGGCCATGGGGAAGAGTTGAAGGGAAAGGGAGCCAGGGTTGGGGCTCACGGAGCAGAGAGCTGTCCGAGGCCTTTGGTGCTGAAAGCAGGTGTACGCACTAGGAGTCCATAGCTCCCAAGGAACGGAGACCCTTGTTCCCCAACTCCGGGTGAAGACAGTCCAAAGGCCGGAGGCGGGGTTCCAGAAGGCAGAGTGCGCGCCCTGCGGGGTCTGCAGCCTGGGACCACCCTGCAGTTGCCTGCTTTTTCTTCTACACGTGAGGAGCGCGTTTCTGGAAGCGAGTAGGACCTTGCTTCCAGAAAGCGAAAAGGCAAGGTTAGGCGGTCTACCAACCTTCCCCTCGACTCCTCGGTCTCCTAGTTATCTGAGCAAACCTCTGCGAGCTCTTGGGATTAGCTTTGGGTGAGCTAGGTATTGCACCCCATTGCACTCCTCTGTCTATCCTCACCCCCCATCCCCACCCCGCCACAACTTTCCCTGGGGGACCACAGCGGGGTGGAAGCATGGCTCCAGGTTTGGAAAAGAAGAACTTGGACCCCCCCACCCCGTTCCCATCCAACAAACACGTGGTGGGTTAAACAAGCACCCCCGCCCCCACCCTTCCTAACAGTGATCGGAAACGCTGGGCTGTCGGGGCAGACAGCTCAGCGGAGTCCGTTCAGGTTCTTGGCTGCTGCCTAACATCTCTTCTCCCTCCCCCGCCAAGTTCTGAGAGCCCGAGCCCCCTCCACCGGTCTCTCGAGAAAGCCACACCCAAGTCCCGTTTCCAGACGCTAGATTGGGATCTATCAAAAGACCTGACCCCTGGGGCAGCTTGAACTAACAGACACAAGGGGCTGTGGGGTAGGAGGGCGCGGCACGAGGACGCCCGCACCCCCTGGACGCGCTGTTTGAGTCCAGTCCTCAGTTGCAGGGCGGGTCAGTTGCCCCCACCTCCGGTCTCCTCCCCAGGAGGAAGAGAATTATCTGGCACCCAGCCCCGGGTGCGGTTCTAGAGAGAGCTCCAGGAATCTGGGGCTTGGAGGCAACCCCACTCCAAGGAGAACCTCCAGGGCTGCAAGGGGGAATCAGCCCCTCAGCCAGGGAGATGGAAAGGGAGCCAGCGGCCGAAACAGGGAAGCGCCGAGTCCTTCAGATCCATATTCGCCTCCACACTCCCATCAGCCCGGGCTGAGGGGACGCGGTTCCAAGCCCCGAATTTGGGCAGTCACCTCCGCTCCTTATCCCCGCGCGTAGTGCGTGAGTCGCCCGGGGTCAGCCGCGACCCCCAGCCGCCGGGCTCTCTTAGCAACTTTGCCCCTTCCCCGCCCCGCCCCTCCGGGCGCTTACCTCCTGCTAGAGCCGCCGCTGGGCTTCCCAAAAGCAGAGCGAGGAACAGCGAGATCCCGCCGAGTCCCGCGGCAGACCGCCGGGCCGCGGGCATCGTGGCTGCGGGGGGCGCGGAGCCGCGGGCTGCGGGGCGGGCGGACGGAGCTGGCAGCAGGGTACGCAGGGAGGCAGCGAGCGAGGAAGAGGAAGCGGGAGCAAGGGAAGCGGCCGCGGGCCGGGACAGCCGCGGGAGCCCCCCAGGCGGACGCGCGCTCAGCCCCGCGGTCGCTCTGGCCGAGCTGCGCCGGGCGCGGGCGGGCGAGTGAGGAGGAGCCGGCGAGCGAGCGAGCGAGCGCGGAGCGAGCGGGAGGAGGGAGGGGGCTGGGGCCGAGTCGGTGCCGAGCGAGCGCGGGGAGGGAGGGGGCGCGCGGGCGGGCCGCGAGGGAGAGGGGCCGCGGCGGCGCCCCGCCGCCCTCCGCCTGCTCCGGCCGCCGGCCCGTCGGCCCTGCAAAGTTTAACGCCAATTCCCGGCGCGTCCTGTGGGCCGAGCGTCTCCTCTCTCTGCTGATGCTCACGGCAGCGCTGCCTGGCCAGGCGAGGCCGGAGAGCGCCCTGACCATTTTCCAGACGGTGAGATGGAGGCCTCCAAGCCGAGCCTGTGGGCAGCCAGGAGCTTTCCATCGCTCTGCCTTCCAGACAGACTCCAGTTGCAGTTCCCTCCAGGCCCCGCCGGGCCCCAGCCAGCTCTCCAGTGCCCCGTGTTTCCAAACTGAGTCCCCATAACCTAGAAAGTCTGTAACTCTGCGGGTCTGTTAAGAGCTGTGCGGCACAGTCACAGCATTGTGCATCTAACACTCGGGGTTTTCCAACCCCTCTGAAGCCCAACCAAGACTCTAAATTAAGATTCATCTCTGTTCTAACCTGAGTGCCATCTCCCGCCTTCTCCCCTGTCAACGGGGCACTGCAGCTGCAAGGCTTCCTGGTAGGTCAGCCCCTTGCCCTTGCTGTGCCCTCTCCCCTATCTGAGCTGAACTTCAAGGCTCACCCTCTGCTACACATTTATCCAGGCCTGAGGCTCAAGCAACTTGTCTTTTCCCCACAAATAGAGGTAATGGGGAAACAAACAACTGGGGAGGCAAGCTGATACTTGGCAGACATTGGCCCAGCACTAGGCTTGTACACACTCCTGGAGACCGACTGCCTTGCACTGCAGGGCCTTGGCACATCCAGTCAGCTTTCCAGGCCGCTCACCCCAATTTAGAAGCTCTCTCCCTTCCCTCCACCCTACCTTGCCATACTATCTACACACTACAGCCTCAACAGGCAGAGGGAGCAGATGGAGAGAAGGTTGCAGGCAGCAACGGGGAGGAATCATGTCTCTAGCAGAGTGGTGGAGTCAGGAGTCCCCACGGGGAATGGGAGGGGGAGGTGAGTACTGGGAAGGGGAGGACTGTAGGGAGAGGGAGCACTCTGGCCCAGGGTTTCAGAACACACTCCACACCCAGAGCTTCCCCATTCATTCAGTCATGCAATGTTGTTTTATAGGTCACTTTCTATAGACACAGATCTGCATCGGGCTTTGGGGAACAGGGAGCCCCAAATAAAATCCTAAACCGTGGCTGCAAGAAGTTTGCATTCCTGACAGTAAAGCCGATTTGCTCTTATAAAGAGGGAGCCTGAGGAAGGTGGTACAGAAGGACTGATTTCACCTTGGGGAAGATGAAGCAGACCACTACTTTGCTGCATGAGGCTGGTGGCTCTCTAAGGACTGACCTTGCCTGCTTGTTCACTGCCCTACGATCTGGGTCTGCACAGCACTGGACGTGCAGTGGGGGCTCAGTAATACTTATTGAATGGAAGTAAAAAAGCAAGGAATAAGTAGGAAAGGAGAAAGGGGAGAACATAAGTGAGCGAAAAAATGAAGAGACAGGTCAGCTGCACACTTGGAAGCAAGGACACTAATGTGCTTAAGTACCTACTGTTTGCCAGGTACAGTACCACATAGCACAGTTTCTCCCTTCAGTTTCAGAACAATCAAAACAGCGAGGCGTGGCCACTGCCATGACAGATAAGTATCTGATGTCGAGAGAGGGTCACAATCCAATGAATTAGGAAGGAGTGGCAGATTTAAGGCCAGATCTGAGTCCAGAGTCACAACCCATTTCACCTTCACATGCTGTTTCCTGGGAATGGAAACAGCTGCCTCTGTGCAGTGATTTGGTGGCTCTCTCCTGAGGTCAGCCCTTCCTTGTTATTAGTGGGCCCAATGATTAAAAGTCCATCATTAGGATTTATTCCTTCTCATAAGTCCACAGGAACTTCTAGAAGATCTTTGCTTGCCTGTAGATGTCTTATGTGGAAGAAGTGAGACCATAAACCATTAACCCATTGAACACATGGGCAGAGTTTACTCATTCCATTTGTAGGCTGAAAAACAGTACAAAGAAGAGTCCTAAGAGAACAGGACACAGACCTGGCCATCAGAAATGATGATGTTAGGAATGTAAAGGGATTTTCTAGAAGCAATAGCCAGCCTTTCTTCTTCTTTATATTTTTTGTTACAAGAAATACCATAATAGGAATAGAATTCTGTAAGGAGTCGTGACAGTTTACAGATGAAAATCTTCCTCCATCACAATTTTGATACCCATTTTATAGATGAGGAAAATGATGTTTAGGGAACCAAAGTGACTGGTCAACATCTTATACTTGGCCTAACTTTTGCTCAGGCTCATGCCCTGACCACTACCACAGTGAACTTCTCTCCACACACTGCTGCCTGGAAAAAGAATCTCGGCTTCTCTGCTGAGTAGATGATATGTGTCCACAAAGCTATTCACCTTATGTTTGGCTATGTCAGCTCTTATGCAGTTAAAATTAGTACAGTGGAGACAAAGGGTTAGATCCTGGCCTCACATCTTCCTTGCATGATGGCAAGGACAAATTAACCTCTCTGAGCTTTATTTTCCCCTTCTGAGGAGTAGGGATAAAAATAACACTGATAACATAAAGTGATTGACACAAGTGAATAATAATATCCTTGTGGCATGAGGGGATACAGTAGCACTTATTCCATAGGATCATAGAGAGGATCCCATGAACCGATGAAATAAACCATTTAGCACTGTTTTTGGCACATAATTGGTATAATCATCATCACCATCATCATAACTGCTTTCCTTCTACTCATCTATCCATCCACCTAGCTATTCATCCAATCACTCACCCACTTGTCCGTACATCCATCCATCCATCCACACATCCACTTATCTACAAAATATTGTCTGAGTATCTACTATTTGTTAATGCTACCAAGTGCCAGACTCAGTTCTAGGGGCTGTGGATGAAGCAGATCCCATCTCTGGTTCTCTAGGGCTAAAAGTTTAATGAAATCTAGCAACACAAGGACCAAAATCATTTCCAAGATTCATGTTCTCTGCTAGCAAGCATGGTTAAAAGCTTGAGCTTTGAAACATGACCTCTATTTGTCTGTTTTTTCTCCAACCAACAGCTGTGTGATCTCAAACAACTAACTTAACTTCCCTGAAATTGTTTCAGTGAGAGGCTGTCATTCAAGATTAAATAATACAATCATTATAAAGCCCTTAGGAGAGTGCACACACCATACACTAAACTCTCTGTTCATTTGTCTGCCCATCCATCTATCCATTCTTTCAACACACATTTTTAAAAATGTGTCAGGCTCTGTTCCTGGCACCGATAATACAGTGGCGAATAAGAGATGGACAAATTCCTGCTCTCTGGAGTTTGCCTTGTATAGGTGAGACATACACGGTAAAATGTTTAATAAATAAGAATTTAAGAGAGCTCTAAGTTGTATGAGGAAGATAAGATGATTTGAGAGTAAAGAAGGCAAGCTCTTTCTGAGTGGTTTGGACAGGTGAACTTCTAGAATAGGAGACATTGAAGCAGAAAGTTAATGGGAGGAGAGACCAAGTGCAGATGACAGGAAAGCACATTCCCAGTGGAGGACACAGCAAGTGCAAGGCCCAGAGGCTGAAACAGGATTGTAGCAATTAATGGTAGCCATTGTCATCATGTTTCTGTGATCCTGTTTCTTTGTCTACACAGATCATGATTAACCAAGGGCTTGATTTTGAGTTCATCAGACAGTTTATGCTCAGTGACTGACTATTCTCTCCACCAACAGACAACATTTATTCACACCCCCGCCCCACCCAAACCCAGCAGGGGTTTTTCCTTTTGGAACATCTGGTGGCTGGGAAGATTTTAATCATGGGGAGGGGGAGAGGGGTCAATAAAAATCTTTTGTCTTCGAGTAAAAATGAGATATAAAAGAAGACATATTAAAAGAGAAGGAGAGAATGAAAAGAAGGAGACAAAAAGTTCTAGTGATAATACAGTCCGAAAGACAGACCCACCTTGGGTCTTTGTGGGGAAGGTGGAGTATCTAGTGTCTTCCTTATCTGTTTCTTATATTATCTCTTTTTTGTAACTTGCAGATGAGCCCTGCAGCCTTATGCGAGAAGCTGGTGGTACTCCTGTCCCTCTGGCCGAAAGCTAACAAGGGTGATCAGCAGTGATGCTGCCAGCCCCATCCGGCGTACCTACATTACCTGGAAAGAAGCAATTATATCCCTTTGGTTTCCTTGGAAATGCTTGGTCTGTCTGTACAACCTGCCCTGGCTGTTGAGAAATGCCTGTGCACAGGAAAGATTCGGCAAAGAGACAATGCCTTTATTTTCAACCTGAAAGTTTACAGAATACAAAGTGAGCCTGCTAGACGGATGGGCATTCTCCAGAGGCTTGTCTGGCCAGACAGGAAGGAAAACCAGTGGACTGTCAGGAGCATGAAGGAAGCTGAAAGAGAGGGACAAACGTATCTGATTGGATCAAGTTCTGGCAAACCCAGACAGGAGATTTTCCTGACAAAGGGTTATGTTCTTGGGCCTCAAAGGTGAGGGAAAAAAAATCAATTAAAGATATTGCGTATACTTATATACTCTGTTGGCATTATAAACTGTGACACGTACATTTTCCAGACCATAAAAGAACAGCCTACCTCAGCAGAGGAGTGTGAATATAAGGGTTATTCCAAGTCTTCCGTGTTTGGGGACCCAGCTCCTGTGTCCTTTGGAATCAGCAGGTTTGAGTGAGACATGCCTGAGGCCCACTGAGCATTTCCTTCCAGATGAATTACTATTAAACCTCAGTTTCCTTGTCTGTCCTAGGTGAAGAATATTTGTAGCGTTATTTATGGGCATAAAACAGGGGGATATATGTTCAGTGCTGAACGGAATGTGCAGCCTATAGTAGGTACTCATTAAATCGGAGTAATTATTACACAGCATATAAGTTGTAAGTGAAAAACAGCACACATGCTAGAAAAAGCTCTTCTCTTGTAAGGTTTATTAAGTGTGCTTTTAAATATCTAGATACAGAAGAAAGTCCAAGTGGGGTTAAGGGTGCAGAATAAGTAAAACTTCCCAGCCCATTGGGGACTTGGCCAATTTAGCCCATTTTTTATATGACTCTTCTTGCTCAAAATTAACCAAGGCAGTGTTGTTCTATTCCATTCCAGAAACATTCATCAGCCCCTTGCCTTCTTCTCAAACCTCACCACTCTCCTCAGTATGGAATATTGAAAATGCCAGACTGGGTCAGTCCCTGCTAATCAAGGCCCTGTCCTTTCTCCCAGCTCCCCAGCTAAAGCCCAGAAGAACACAGGAGGACACAGCCTCTGTGCCAGGAGGAGGGGAGAAGAGGAGCAACGTCCGTGGATCCTCTCAGGCTCAAGGGGAGAAGTCACATGCTGAGAAACACTGGGTGTGTGGGTTTTCATGACTCCATACTACCCCCCAGAAGGATGTGCCGCCCAACATCAGCAGGAATGGAGGCCGAGCAGTTGTTCCTTTGGGGAGGGGAGATGATGGCCTGGGCTGAAGTTCTGGAGCACACAGAAGGCCCAGAGCACCCCCCCCAATACTCCCCACTGCGTGACCACGCTGTCTCCTTGTCCTCTCTGAGCCTTAGTTCACTCGCACGGAAAAGTAGAATTGGGAAAAACCATCTCCCAGTTCTGAAACCTGATGATTCTATAGTGTCAGTTTCCGTGCTGAAGAGATGATGGATTCTATTCTGACTACCCTGAGGGGAGTAAGGAAAGCTAACACTTTTAAGCAGCTGCTTAGAGTTTACCATTTGATGTTTCATTGAATCCTCACAACCACCTTAGGAGGTTAATATTATTATAACCCAAACTCCTACTCTAGCTGATAGGACACTTCTGATCTGGTCCCTTCTGCCTGTTTGGCCTTATCTGTTCCCCTCTTTAGGAAGCTCCTGCCGCAAACTTTTCCAATCTCAGGTCTGCCTGGGCCTTTCCTCTTGCTGCTCCCCCTCCTGGAAGACCCTTCCTCCTGATGAATAAACGACTGACTCTTTCTCATCCTTCTGTAGTCAGCTACAATGACACTTCCTCAGAGAAGATAACCTTGGTTTTAAAGGTTGTGTTTAGGGCGGCGTCTGTAGCTCAGTGAGTAGCGCACTGGCCCCACATACTGAGGGTGATGGGTTCAAACCCAGCCTCAGCCAAACTGCAAAAAAAAAAAAAAAATAGCCGGCCGTTGGGGCAGGCGCCTGTAGTCCCAGCTACTCAGAAGGCTGAGACAAGAGAATCGCCTAAGCCCAGGAGGTGGAGGTTGCTGTGAGCTGTGTGAGGCCACGGCACCCTACCGAGGGTGATAAAGGGAGAATTTGTCTCTACAAAAAAAAAAAAAAAAAGAAAAAAAAGGCTGTGGTTATAGCATGTGTCCCTATCTACAATTACCTTTCTTATTCGTCTGTGTTTACAGATATGTTATCTGTGTCCTTCCACTAGATTCTAAAACTCTGTAAATGTGAGGACCATTTTCAGCACAAAGCACAAAGGAGGTTTTCAATACAGTTGTGTTAACTTTCGAATGAATGAGTGAATGTCCACTTTGCAGATGAGCCAACAGAGGCTCAGAGGGTGATGAAATTTGCCAACAGTCACCAGTCCATAAGTGTGACAGACGTGGGACTGGACCCAGGGCTGTCTGACCTCTGATTTGAGTCTATAACCACTTGGCAACACTATCTTTCTGCTCCTGCTCTGATGATGCTTCCCCTGCAGTGAGATTCTAAACCAGCGGGGGTTCCCAGCCAGACGTGGTCTAAGTGCCAATGTCTGAATGTCTGCGAAGATTTCAAGTCATTTCAAGAAGAGGCTACGCTAGCGGCATCACTGAAGCTTGCTGTTTTCTGGCCCATCACTGTCATCCCACCTATTAAAATAATGGTATGAAAAATAAACAGCCTATATGTACAATTTTATACAGTGCATGCATTGTTTGTTTTTCTTACCGTTTCCATGGCAGTGACGTTCTCAGGATAACTTCAGGTTTCTACGTGATAGAAGGGAATGGGAGAAAATTGCTTGGGAGAAAATTGCCAGATATAGACTTTCTTTTTTTCTCCACATGTCCCCAGGCCTGTGCTCAACAGCAGCTGCACCCTGAAGTCAGGATAAAGGCTACTCCTTAACCTACAGCCTGCCATGGCTCCCCAGTGCCCAGAACATGAAGGTCATTGGTCTTAGCACGGCTGTAAGGCCTCTTCCTCTCCTGCCCTTTGTCTCTCCTGCCCTGACACACAGACCTGCCTGTAGGCGTCCTCCTGTTTTGTAATGTGAGCGCTGGGTATGTGGCTGGCAGTCCTCCCTTGCTGTTTTACACTATTCTGTTTTTGCTCCTGCTGCTCAGGCTACCTGCACCACCATTCTTCCTCTCATTACTCTGCCAGGCCAATTGCTCCTCATTTATCCAAGTTTTAACTTAGGTGTAACCCTCAAGCCCTCTTCTTTCTCACCTGTCCCTTCATTTGGGTGGGATTCCTTTCCTTCCTGCTCCTGTGGTTCCCTCAAACATAGCTTTTATTCCCTGTATGGCCACCAGACTCCAAGGTACTTGGGGACAGGGACAGTGCCATTTTCAGGGTCTAACAATGTGCCAGGATGACAGTAGATGCTCAACAAATGCTTATCAAACCAAATTAGAAAAAGGTAAATCAGATGTCTATGAGTCTCATTCTTTGGGAATAAATATGGAGGATTAAAATCAAAGCTCTGGGTAGTTCTTGTCAATTTTGGCTGCACTTTAGAATCACCCAGGGAGTTTTTAGATATTCTGAAGCCCAGGGCACACCTGAAGTTAATGACATCAGACTCTCTGAGAGTGGGCCCAGGCATCTGTATTTTGTAAGGTCCCCCAGCTAGTTCCAATATGCAGCCAGGACCAACAGCCACTGCACTCAAGGTTCCTACTAGAGCCCTAACCTTGGCTCTGTATGAAGGCACAGGGACCAGGGTCTCCTCCAGGGCTAAGGCCACCTCGAAGTCCAAGGACCTAGAGCCAGGACTGAGCCAAGATCCTCGAACCTGGTTAGAGTGATAAACAGCGTCTGATGCTGACTGAGCACTCACTCTGTGCTCCGCCTGTGACTTCTGTAATCACATTACAATCCCCACTTTGATCTACAATTATAATAGATTTGAGACTCAGAGAGTGGAGAGATTGCCCTAGTTCACATAGGTAGGCAATGGCAGAGACAGGATTTGAATCTAGGTCCATCCATATTCCAAACTCATGCTCTTGACCATTTCTCAATGGGAGGAACTGGAGATGTTAGGAAAACTATCCCCTTCTTATCTGAGACATACTCCACTAAACTCCACTACCCCACTGCAGAGGGTCTGGAGTTCCACCTGCCTTTCTCTGGTTAGGACAGTGCATTTCCCTCCCTCTTAGTTCTTTCTCTCTTTCTCCCCTTCCTCCCCACCCCGGAGGCCTGTAGCCAGAGCAGTCTATTGGGTCATTCTGGTGATTGCCATAGTCTAAGAGGTTCCCATGGCCTGAAGGGGAAGGGACTCTGCCAGCACCCCCAGGATGCAGCAGCTCCAGGATTCTCAGGACTGGAGGGCGAGTGCTGGTGCCCACAACATACTCAAGCACTCCTTGGCATCTGCACGCAAGGACTTGTCTGTGCTCGTTTGCTAGCAAATCTTTATTGCCTACTTATTAAGTGTCAGGTCCCATTCGCACAACAACCCTATACACCAAATCACCTGCAAAATGGAAAGAACAGGAGAACACATGGCTCTATAATCCAGGTGTTGCTCAAATCTCAGCTAGGCTTTCCCTGACTAATGGGTTTTAAATTGCACCCCCTCCCTATGTTGCTCCCTGCCCCAAGGGCCCCTAGCCCTGTCTGTCCTGCTTTTTTCTCCATAGCAGAGCTCAGCATCATAGGGAGGGGTTGTGATTTAAAACCTATTAGTCAGGGAAAGTCAGGGAAATATATATATATATATATATATATATACACACACACAAATTTTTGAGAGGGGAAATATATATATATATACACAAATTTTTGAGAGATAGAGTCTCTGTCACCTTGGGTAGAGTGCCATGGCATCATCATAGCTCATAGCAACTTCAAAATCTTGGGCTTGAGTAATCCTCTTGCCTCAACCCCTTGAGTAGCTGGGACTACAGGTACCTGTCACTACACTTGGCTAGTTTTTCTATTTTTTAGTAGATAGAGATGGGGTCTTGCTCTTTCTCAGGCTGTTCTTGGACCCCTCAGCTCAAGCAATCCACCAGCCTTGGCCTCCCAGAGTGCTAGGGTTATAGATGTGAGCCACCACACCTGACCTGAATACTATATTTTTATCTATTTGTGTTGTTCATGTTTGCCTGTTCCAACTAGAGTGTCAGTTACATGAAGGCAGAGATTTTGCTCTGGTTTGTTTACTGCTTTATCTTCAACACCTAGAAGTGTGTTTGGCATAGTTGGACACTGATGATGTTTGCTGAGTGAATAAATGACATTACATTTTCCTTATCTTCTGGGTTGTGTTTACTTAGTTTATGATTATGTTTACATCAAATGTAAAATGCATTCTAATCTTAGAATAATAGGGCAACAGGGTCTAACAAGACACCCAATGTGACACTGGATTAAATTCATTACTGTGTATTACTTAAGGCTCTTTTGCAAAAAGATGCTAATGCTGGAAAAAGGTGGGAGGGCTTTGTTAGGAATATCTCACAGACGAAAGAAGAGTTGGAAAAGCAGTCCTGAGAAAGCACCAAAGCATTTCTGAGGAGGTGAGGGCCCTCCCCAGTCCTTTCCAGGGGCTGCACCTGGCATGAATCACTACTAAGCTTAAGTCATGTGTCCACCTCCTTGGCAGAATATGGTGGAGACTTTTGTTGACAAGGACATCAATATTGTATTCAATGAGTGCTTCTCAAAATAAAACTAAGGTACTACTATCAACATAAAGTTGGGTATAGATTCTGGTGAGGGAAGACAATAGTTTTTCAAGGTATTTGATATACCAACTCCATTGGGCACCCCAATATGTGTGGGGCACTACATGTATGTGAAGGAACTGATCAGGGCCCTGATGCTTTGGAATGTCTATGTTCCTTCTTCTCAGTTATCTGAGGCTTCCAAACTGTGAGGAACAAGCTTCAAGTTGCATTAAAGGACATGAATGTCATGGAAAATCTCTGGACTCCGAAGTTCCAGGTCCCCTCCAGTGTACTCAAAATCCATTCTGGAAGTCTATCGGTTTGGGAATTTCAATAGCCACCAAGCCATTAGTACATTCAGAGTAAGAGCCACAAACAAAGTGGAGTTGATTGCAGAGATCAATTGTTTTAATCAGTATAGGTCATCTTATGCTGTCATAACAAATAAACTTCCAAATTTCAGTGGCTTAATACAATAATGGTCTATTTCTCACTCACAAAAGTCCTATGGAGTTTCAGCTGCTTTCTAGGACAGCCATCTTCCCTTCAGTGACTTGGTGATGTATGTCACCTCTGTCCTATCCAGAGTTTTGATGTATGTCACCTCTATCCTATCCAGAGTTTTGTCATCTCTGCAGGTTGCTTTCTGGCCACTGGCATTGAACTCTTCTCCAAATGGAGTTGCTATGTTTCTGCTCAGAGTCTGTTGGTTAGAAGTAGCCACACAGCCTCACTCTAACCACAGGGGAAGCTAAGATGTGCACAGAACATGTGGAATATTTCCCTTCCACAAGCACAGATGACAGAAACACTCCCCAGCAATTAAGGCCATGACAGTGGAGCATTAGCCTTGCAGGCGGTAGCACCAAAAAGCCAACAGGATGCCTCTTAATGAAGCCTGGTGATTAGAATCCTGTAGAAAATTTTCTCTGCTGTGCTTGTTTGAGATATACCCCCACCTAAGCAATCTATCAAACAGAAAGGACTGGATATCAGAGATAGGGGGTCAGTTATTAGTTAAATGACTAGCTCTATGACAGGCATAATCCACATCACTCCTTATAACCCCAGTATCTTTTGGAAAGTTGTGCTCATTTCACAAATGAGAAAACAGACTTAGAGAAATATAATGACTTGCCTGAGGTTCGCAGAGCTCCTGAGCGGCACAGGTTGGGGCACTCCCAGAATCCGAAGTCACACCATGAGGCTCACCAGAGCCATGGCAGCCATTGCAAAAGTTTTCCTGTTACTGGATGAAAATAATAATGATGATGTAATTGATGTTGGAGATGATGGTTGCTGCTGATGAAGTTGAAAGCAACTCCTAATTATTCTTGAATTACTACATGCTGAAAAATCCATTATCTCATTAGCCCTTCCAGTTGTCTTGTGAGATAGGTTCTATCATTATTGTCATTTCACAGATGAGTAAACTGAAGGTCAGCAAAGCAAACAAACACAAAAACCCCACTTTTTCAAGATCACGCAGCTAGTAAATTGCACAGTTAAGATTTCAATTCAAAGTCACGTGATTTCGGAGGAGCCAAGATGGCGGTCTGTAGCCAGCTTTCTGCAGATGCTCCTGTCCAGAAGGAGAGTTAAAGGACAGAAATTTAGCGAGAAAGCCCACATCTTCTTCTTCTTGCCCCAGACCTACTTCCCGGCCACCCTGATGGTCATGCTGTCCTGGGTGTCCTTCTGGATCGACTGCAGAGCTGTGCCTGCCAGAGTTTCATTGGGTAAAAGCATTCCATGAGATGTGGCAGGGTGGCTGTTTTGTTAAACTCATCCCTGTGTAAAGAAAAGCCCCCCATATGATCCTTCCTTGGAGGGACGTCTTCCTCCACCTCTCGCCTTCCCTGTCCAGGTGCCGGCCTTCTTCCTCTACCTCATGGGGAGCTAAAGCCCCATCACCTTTGATTGCATCACTGTAGAGTGCCTATGTGGGGTGTCAACGTCCACAACTGGCAGTATTAGAGCTCAGTACTCAGAGAAATAAGACAATTCTGCAAATGCCAATGATTTGTTCTGTAAATACAAAAACATCATTTGCTGGTCTTGTTTAGCCAGACTGAGGCTGGTAGTGATGTGTGGGAAGGTGAGGGCTGCATTCCCTGGCACTGTGGGTTAGCCCTTCACAGGCCCTGCATTCTAGAGTAAAAGCTTGCCACTCTTCCCTGTAAACTGGACAAGATTAGGTTGAGGTTTGAGAAATGTGAGAGATTAAGCAGCAAGGCCCCATGGAGAAGAAACCAGCACGACAGGCCTCTGAGAGTTTCCAGTCTCCAAGGACCAATACATGTGGCTAGGATGAGCGAGAATGTGTCCACTTCTTGAGGTTTGGGAAAGTTGCTTTAATTCCACCTGAGAGCAGGCCTTTTCTGAAGCTGGCTTGACCTCGTCAGCCATGTCCTAGAAATCCTGTCTTTAAGGGTTTGAAGTGAAGGGAGGTGAGGAGTAGGCTGGCTGGCAGGCATCAGCCACTGGGCAGCGGACCCCAGCAGCATGCCCAGGGAACCGCTCCTCAGGTTATCAGGCGGAGAATGTGGAACTGCAACCTAGTGAGCTACGGGGCGCTTCTACCCCACTGCCAGCAGCTGAGCTGAGACTGGTGTTGCAGGGATCACGACGTTGCTGACCATGTCCACCATCACCACGGGCGTGAACGCCTCCATGCCCCGCGTCTCCTACATCAAGGCCATGGACATCTACCTCTGGGTCAGCTTCGTGTTCGTGTTCCTGTCGGTGCTGGAGTACGCGGCTGTCAACTACCTGACCACGGTGCAGGAGTGGAAGGAACCGAAGCTGCGCGAGAAGGTGAGAGCTGTTCCCTTGTCTGAGCCGTGCTACTGATCGGAGGCAAACGGAGGTTGGCTGGGCGGAGGGCTCCCGGGGTTTGCGTGTGGGAAAAGGAGGTGTTGATGCAGGAGGAGGAGGGCCTGTACAGAGAAGCTCCAACTACTTCCCCGAAGGATCTCAAAAAACAAAGTATTTGGACGGAGACTGAGAATGGAAAGATTTGACCTCCTAGATCCAGCTCTGCGACCTGTGCTGCACCTCCGTTTCCTCATCTGTGAAAGGATAACAGAACCCTGCCCTCCCGGGGTTCCTGTAAGACTCACACGTGGTGACTGAGACTGTGAGGTTCTAGACACACAGAAACTATCACGGGTATTACTGAACATGTGTAGAGAAAACGAGAAGGGGAGAGTTCTAGAACAAAAAGGTCCTTTATTTATCACTGCTCTGGGACAGCAAAAATTCAGCCACTTTAAAAATGAAAAAAATATATTTTGTATTTTTGTATTTATTTACTGGGAATGCTGTACTATCTATATTTTACTACACTTTGCTTCACCACAGTTGGCCCATTGAACAATGAGGGGGTTGGGGTGCCAACTGTCATGTATGGAAAATCCAAGTACAACTTTTGACTTCCGCAAAACTTAACTACTTATAGCCTACTGTTGACTGGCAGCCTCACTAATGACACAAACAATTCACTGATGCATTTTTACCTATTATATGTATTATGTGCTACATTAAGGGAGCTAGAGAAAAGAAAAAAAAATTTTTTTTTTATTCCAAATAGCTTTAATTGTGGGCTATACCCCAGTATCATAGCTTTACCTCGGAGCTTGGTAGAATTGCAGGGTTCTTAGGCTTAGTTCATGCGAATGTGCATTTTAACAGGATGCCAAGTGATTTGTATATATGAGGTTCATAAAGTTCATGTGCGATTTAATATATTAAAATTTGAAAATTCCCCTCTCATAGGACTCCTTCCTTTCCATTGCACGCTTGTTTCAAGGCAGTCAACAGAGAAACTCGTCACTACCCCACAGCCTGAAGCTGGGCACCGGCCCATGTTCCTTGACCCTTGTGCCTAGAAAAGTTCTTTTTTTTTTTTTTTTGGTAAGACAGAATTTATTCACAGAAAAGAATACAGAAAACACTAAGGCTTCTGGGAGAGGGAGAGAATTCTAGTGGGGAGAGAGAAGCTCTCTCCATTTCTCTCCCAGTCTTTCCCCATCTCCTCCTTTAGGCCTTTAGTCTCAGGGTATATATAGGTGTATGGGTTCCTTGGCCAGGAAATGAATGAATACAGTC